>JASKGO010005256.1:0-31321 GCA_030556065.1 Holobus sp. GC000080
TAACTCGGCAACAGACCATTAACTATCTTATAAATAAATAAATAATTTTGGTATAACAAAAAAGACTTCACATTTAAAAATTCCAAACATTCTAACATTAAATTGACAGGGGTATATTTATTACATTTTAAAATAGCTCTCATAGCTTTATTCTGTAATACTTGCAATGAATTGTGATCATTTTGATTTATATATAACAAAATAGTTGGACAATACTGGAAAACACTTGATATCACAGTCTTATAAACAATGACTCTACTAAATAGGTCTAAATCTTTACTAATCCTTATAAAATAATTAATAATTAATATTAATATTAATTAATATTAAATAATTAATAAAATAATTAAATAATTTTGATAATATTGATTATTGAAGTAATGGCAAATAGTTTCTATTAACATCGGATGATCGGATGATTTTATCGCTACCAAAAGTTTTGGTAATTAACTAGGATTAAATAGTTTATTTAATGCTCAATAAACACGAAGCATAATTTTGTATTAGTTTTACTTACTTAAGGAATATATTTTTGAAACAAAATTGCTGGATTATAACAAAGTGAAAATAAAAATGAAATAAAAAATATAATAAAAAAATACATTTTTAAATACTGTAAAAACACTTAAAAAAACAACAAAATTGATTACCTAAAATGGAAAATATTGATAATAAAATACAGATGTAATAATTGAATTAAATTTATTTTATTATAGACAGATTTATTTATTTATTTATTCCATATTTTTAAACATATTAAATTTTTTTTTAACTTTACATACTTTAAATTTAATACTTTTTTTTTGTTCATTATTAAATGTATTTTTTGTTTGTTTATTATTAACTATTACTTCATTTTCATGTCCTTATACTTTATTCGATGACAAATATTATTATAATCACTTCAAAAGATTGAAAATGCTTCCTTAAATAATCAATTCCATAAATTACCGATCCAAAAAAAAAAAAAATATGTCTAAAGTCGCGACTTTTGAAATAAAATGTGAATTTCTTGAAAACCCTCCGTGCTTTAGATACTTTGAATACACATAAAAACGTAAAATACTTGCGAGCGACACCAATAATATGCGATATGCAAAAATTATTCGTAAAAGTTATAAATTTCGGGCCAGAGAGAGTAAAAAAAAAAAAAAACGGAGCGCTCTTGGTCCGGGTCCTTGGAGAAAGCCCGTGCACGTCGAAGTTGAGCAATAAAATTTTCAATATTGCAGTGCTCAGCGGCGGCGCTGCTGCCGGCGGTTGAACCGAGCATGTGTTTCCAAGTGATTTTCCGAAAGCATAACTTAAATTAAAGGTAATGCTTGAGACTTATTTATTGCGGAATTCCAAACGTCCCGCGCCATTTAGGTACCGTTCGGCGTTCGGACTGTCGAACCAGCAACTACACACCTTCATTCGTCCCGGCGCCTTCGCTCGCTCCCACCTCTGAAGGTCTCTTTATTCCTGATGAAATTTGCGATGAAACCTCCAAGCAGTTTTCAGGAAACACGTATATATATATAAATATATATAATATATATGTGTGTGTGTGCGGGTGTGTGTAGAGAAAACACCGACATCTCGACAATTTTCCAACGGCAGATAGAATATTCACGAGCGGCACATTCTTTCGGCGCTCGTAAAACTAAAGCCCGAGGAAATTTATATATTTATTTTTGTTTAGATATAGTATACGAGTATCTACTGCGTATATTCGTAGCAGAGGCAAATGGTCATTTCATTCGGTCCGTGCCAGCGAAGCTTTTCTCTATTGCAAATTACACACCGTTTTCCCCTCCTGTAATTAACATGCGGTTTATTAATGAACATCCCCGATCCGATCGCGGAATAATATGTTATCCTGTTATTTGCAATTGTACTTATAAAAGAGGGTTGATAAATCACCGAAGGCCGGCCGCGAATTGCGGATAGTTGCCGAATTCGTTTTCGAGCGCGTTTTAATTAACTGCCCTTCGGCGGGCGCGCACCCACAGTTAAAATCGCTAAAATACTTTCTCGTTATTGATATTTCACTCATGTTACCACTGATGTACTCTATTTTTTGTGCGTTCCATAGTAGGATTAATATTAAAGTAATTTTATTTATTTTTGCCTTTTCTGTTATACCGGGTGACTACGGCTAGTTTTTATTTTTTAGCACTTCCGATTTTCTTGGAATAGACCCTAACTTTTTATTTTTAAATGGCAAATTCCCCCTTTTGCTCTATTTTATTTTTTTTTATTTTAGGGGTAATTCTCTGCATTTCGTTAATTTCTAATTTTGAATGTGCTTAATAATTCTATTTTTTAAATGTATTTTTGGTCAAAAGTCGATTTCTTTTTCAAATGGGCCACCTGGATTTTTACATAGTACTTTTCTTCAACGTATCCGTTGATTCCCCATTTGTCGTATTTCATGTTTTCGGAATAATTCAAGAATCATGATATATACTCGATTTTGTTAACCGTATTTAAGTTTGACTTTAAATTCCACCAATTCTTGACCATTCAATCGAAAATCTATCTTTAAAACTGCCGAAGTTTTCCCTATACGAATTGAATTTAAAAAAACACCTTGTATACTCTATAGGAAATTGAGTACAAAAAACGCTTTTCGTTTTATATGTAGGATACTTCAATAATTTATGTTCTTTTCATGAAAAATGCATTATGAATTATTTAATCTACTCTAGTGGATTCGTTTTTCTTTTCCTTTTCAACCTAATGATTTAATACAAAAAAGAAACTGTAATAGAAATGTTTTGTTTGTGAGATATACCGCTTTTGTATATATATATTATACTTATGCTATACCTATATATTTATCTTGTGTTTTCTTCTTTGCGCTCTATATTGCATGATGTTTCCCTAAAATTTGATGCCTGCATGCGTGCTACGTAAAACGTTTTATATATTAAATGAATGAAGAGAAATGTCTGTTTGTGTCTGTATATATTAAGCGATATATCTTTTCTACGTTGCCGATGATGGTTTTTTTTTCTGTAAGCGATTTCGTAAAAACGCATAATGCGAAAGACACAATAATATGGATCAAAAAAGAAAAAAAAAAGCTGAATACTATACACCTGTGGGCCTAATGGATGTTTTGTTAAATGTATTTTCGGTTTTTCAATTTCAATCTGTTCGTTTTATCATTTTTTTAAACGTTAATTTTTTTACATTTATTTATTTCCAAATTTAATTTTTAAGAGTACATTGAAGAAAAAACTACTTAAAAAATAATTAAATAATTTAGCTTATTTATTGTATTCAAAGTGTTCCAAGGGAAAGTTATAATTAAAAAACAATAGTTTGAAATCGAATCGTTAAATTTAAAAAATAATTATTTCATTTTGTAATTAAATACCTTTCAAAGGGTATATGTCACATATGTCACATGTCTCACCATACATTAAAAAAAAAGGAAAAAGGTGCGATCATGTAATTCACCTGGGTGGTTTTTGTGGTCATATATTTAAGTATTCAACATTAAAGTTGGTCCCTTTAGATTAAAAAATTAATAGATTTAGCTATTTTCATTTGAAATTAAATTCATTCTTTTATAATTTGTTGAGAAGGGTTGCCGCATTTTTAAACATTCTGTATAAATTATTTATTTTATTTGCTTTTTTTTGAATTTCAAGCTTGACAGATGGTATAAAATTGTTGTAACTTGTTTTAAAACTAATGTTAACTTTTTATGAATATTAATTTCATCTTACTATATAATTTATTTTAACAAATTAGTCGTTTTTTGCCTTTTGAGTTTTGATAGATTGTAAAAAATGTTAAAGCTTTTTTTAAAACAATTTTTAATAAACTTTTTCGAAATAATATTTTCGTTAAGAGGAAAATGAAAATTTTAGGGAATTTCAAGTTTTTAATCCTACTCCAACTTACATGTACTAATTTATAATTTAATTTTGGATCAAGACAGGAAACGTTGTCTGATGATATATTTTATTCCATATAATATTTGGTTTCTTTTATAAAAAAAAAAAAGAAAAAGGAAAAATTTGGACGTGATGGTTAAAGTATATTGTATAGTATAAAAAGCATCTCTGTATTTTTGTATTTGTCTCCATACGCGTATAATCTAATTGTCTATCTGCTTGAACCACTTTGGGCTTTTAGCGCTCCTCACGGATCTAAACAGAGACCCGGTTAGCCTGTAAATATCCATTATTGGGAAATACAGGTCCACATATCCCACTTATGAGTCCGGGACGAATGTCCATCAATTATTTACGTGACCCATCTCCTGCTCGAAAAGTCAAGTGAGATTATCTCTCACCGTTTCTTCGTGTCTATGAGTGTGTCCTCTCTTCTCTTCTTCATCTATCTCTCTCTGTTTCTCTATATATAAATCTATCTATCCATAAAGAATTTATTATTTTTATCCGTCGAACGATGAGATTTCGCGATTGATGAAGAGTAATTCGAAGACCGAGCGGAAGGAAACATTATTACCGCCTGCGTCGTTCCAATTGAATAATATTGTCTGGTTCCCCGAGGGCAACGGATAGTCGACGCCCTTTTTAATCAAATCTCCGATATACGAGACTACTTGCACTTGGTCTCGCCATAGTGTAGCGAAAGGCACCAAAATTCAGACGTAGTGTGTATACAGGTGCCTACGATAGGAAATTAAATATACCGGCACTTTCCACGCAGCGAGAAGCGACGTAAGCAGCCTGAGACACCCCATTGGATGATCATGGTTCCGTTCTCGCTCCACACTCGATTGGTTCACGGCGATAATTTCATTATCTTTACTGCCTATTATATTTAAAATGCGCGAAACCTCCCTCGAATTATTGCCTTTGAATCGATGAAATTGCCAATAAGACTTGGCGTCCTTTTTTTCCCTTAATTTCCTGCCCTTTAGGACCCGGCAAATGTTTTATCGACACCTTTTTATTGCTTCTTCTTCTCCTTATCTTTTTTTTTACTTTTCTTCATTTATTTCGTTTTTTAAGACTGTTTTTAAAGGTTTCTGTTTTTATAAAAAAAAAAAAAAAAACTAAAAAAGAAAGAAAGAAAAAATGTTAGTGATATTGGCAGTAGTTTACGTTTAATGTTTGCCTACATAAATTTGAACCCTTTGGAAACGAGATTAGAAAACGCCCCGTACCGCCATTTGTTAGTGCGCTTCCAGGAGAAGGCGAATTTATTAGAGCAGTATGTATGCACATTTATGTTTAGACATTGGTCTCCGTATCTTAGTTAAGCGACTAGCTAGACACTGCGTTGCGCCGGCCGAGAAAAGAAGAAGTTTTATGTCGTGTCGTGTTGTTGCTGAACAACACACAACACCTAAAACGCAATAGCCGAGTGAGTCCCTTTTTATTACCGCAGACTTTGCTTGGACGCGCCCCGGCGAGAACCGGCAAAAGTAATTGGACTTTTGTTTCTCGCATCTAATTTTTTTTTCACTTTGCCTTTGGCTTCCGCGCGTCTCATCTTTTACGATCTTCGCCGCGCATTTATTCGGTTAGCTTTGAAATGGCACGCGATGCGAGTGCCGCCGTTTCCAGCGACTTATTAAAAATGCAGCCGTTAAATCGGCATCGGCGAATAATTTATCCGATCGCTAATTAATTGCGCCGAATACTAATGGCGTTCGTCGCTGCGAGAATAAGTTTCGCTGTTTTGAGTGCACCAGGGTGCAAATAGTGCTTGCTGCACATGCATCAGCATCATTGATGAATAATTTTGGGAAAAGTCGCGCGCCCCTAAGCCCCGAGTTGATATCCATCATATTTGCACTGCACCCTTAAATATTCAATTAGGGGCGAAAGTTCGTTTGGAAGCGAGGCGAGTAAATATCCTGAGCACACGCGGTTTATTTATCGAGTTACCGAATAATATCCGACGACAAACATTTCAATTTTTCCTAATCGCGTTAGTCGCCTGCGAATTTCCTTCCAGCACTACCACTTTGTCTCTGCATGCCCCGGAGAGCGCCTTGCGCTGTTGTTGCAAGGATGTACGAGCGACGTGTTTGTAACGAGCCGACAAAGCAATGCAATTTGTGCGTACCTATAGGTACTACGTAAGAGTAGACGAGCGAAAATTATAGCCCATAATTGATATCGACGTGTTAGTGTGTGTGTGTGTGTGTGTGTGTGTGTGCGTGTGCGTGTGCGTGTTGCACTGTTCGAGTATGTGATGTGATGCGGTGCGCGCAATGCATGCGGAAAGTCGTCAAAATTAAAACGCACCCCGTTTCGATAATTACAGCGCCTGCATAAGTACTAACGAGAATTCCACCCTATAACTTGTTGACTAATATGCATCGAATCGCCACGCTGCGATTAATTAACGATCATTATTCTGGTTTGGTTATTATTTCGAGCGGCATTTTCGCTGCTAATTAAAATTTGTGCTAACTGTAAAGACTGGCTGTTTGCTTCGCCATTGCAGCAGCTTGTATAACATATTTTCTGTTGCGCCGAATGTATTACATGTCCGCGGAAAATTATATGTAGAAGAGATTTTTTGTGATTTTCGTTTTTTAATTGAAGCTCTTTTAATTGAACATTCCGCCCAAGGCAACGTTCGCAACTTTCCTTCGTTTTTTTAAATATTTTTTTATTATACTGTAGGATTTTGTTTCGTCTGTTATTTTTGCTGGAAAAAACTAAACTCATCTACTACTCTTTTCAATGGAAAATTATTTATTTTATAAATTAATTAACAGAATATATGAGAAATTTATTTCCATAAAAGATATATAGAGGAAAAAGTTTATTAATTAATTGTCGGAAAAATAATTATTAAAAAAAGTATAAAAGTGAAATACTTTATTTTTATTTTCCATCAGAATCTTTCTTAAAATATAAATGCAAAAAAAATGAATAAACGAAGCAAAAGCTTTGACATTTAAATCGGAAGCATTTCACCAAATTAATATAGTTTGTCTTTCGTTAATTAATACCAGGCAGTAACAGTTTGTAAGAAACTAATTATGTGACTCGAACGTTTCCGCGCAGTATTTCCTATTTTCGTTGTTAAAACTTTGTCGAAAGTTTTAATTAATTTTACATGTGTTTTTTCTTTCTCTTGCAGGTAAATTCTCATTGATTTTCCCAAAAGCGGCTGCCGTTGTCGCGTTTCCATTCGCGGTAAGAATAGTACAGTGATAATAATTTTTCCCCTCGTTTTATCTGCAGCTTTATTATTTCTGGCGCGACGCTTTCACAGTGCGCGCGCGAAGATTAAAAATCACGTCGTCAAATTTTTGAATGGCCATGATTATTCTTTCGGGATCTCCGAATCTCCCCCTCTGACGAGCCTGTTTTTCTCTGTCTCTCTAATTTCTTTTTCCTCTCCAAGGTTTTCATATTTTTTCGTTTTTCTTTTTCTATAATGCTGCAACGATGGAAATATATCTATGCTGAAAGATAAAGGGACAATCATTAAACCCTCACGAGATTTAAGTTCCGCGTGTCCGAACCCCGTAAATATTATGAATGTTGCATGAGTCCTTCCCGCCACACATTTATTACTGACCCTTATTATTCAGGATACTTTATGGTAGGCAAACAAAATATGTATGTAACTTGATAGACTCGCTGCGAGTTAAATCTTCGCTCAAGAACCGCTTCGAGTGCCGCCATCAAGCTGAAAGCTCATCAAAAAACCACAAAAAAGAAATGTATACCTTATTCCTTTTCACTCTCCGGGTAAGCTTCGAATTATGGCATTATTATAAACCTATAAATATTTAAATGCTGAAAGTTTTAACGCAGAAAAGCACGGAAAGTTTTTTCTTTTTGCCTGCGCAATTTCAAATAAATATTTCATCGGATAAAGATATTGTTTTTTTTTTATAGTTCCATTAAGTTATCAAAGTATTTTTTAAATTTTTATGTGTTTTCTTTGTTTTACTGAATAATGACTAAAAAAAAAGATTAAAGAGATTTTTTTAATGAAAAAAATTTGTGGAATTATAAGCAAACAATTGGTAAGCACTTGAAAATCAAATATGAAAACGGGAATTATAAATAGGGGGATAGCGAGCGGGCGCATCGAGCGGAGATTTATGCAAAAGATGAAGCGCATTGAATGGGAGGCGATCGGAAACGATGGATATACAGCGCACAAACAAGTCTAGAAATTGCCCTATATGTGCACCTTGTTCAAACACTCCGCACACACTGAATGTAAAATACAAATAGAGAGCATTGAGCAGCCACTTGAGGGATGCATTGTCATACAATTCAATTTCCGCCTTTCATCCGCATTTACATACAAACCATGACGTAACGCGTGCATCAAAGTTATTTGCACCGATCACCGATCAATCGATATTTTTGATTTTCTTTAATTCAATTCTTTAATACTTATTTATTAATATGATTTTTTTTATAGTTTTTGTATTAAATAAATTCATTAGTTTTTCAGCTTTTAGTCTGTTAAAAAATATATTAAAAAATAAATAAATCTAAAAAAGGAAAATTTAAATTAAATTAAACGAACAACAGTAATCCAATTATCGAAATCGTTAACAAAATGTATCGAGTTTATAAGGGTGCAGAGAGCAGTTAACCTTTCGACCTGTCCTATTCTTCAAGTTAATACGCCGGGCAATCGAAGACTGTGCCATTCTTGTAGTCCATTTTAAATAATAGCAATGTAGTCTTGATATTCAACTAGATATGCAAATTTCCCGCCGTATTATGTAAATTTTGATTTGCATAAATTATAAGCCTTCGGTGTTTTCCCTTTTTCATTCGCCAGCTGAAGGATTAACTGTTTTCTCCCTTTCAAGAGTTCCAACCTTTTTTCATCATCATCATCATCGTCATAATCGAAACGATTAAAAGATGTAGGTGTAGATTAATTTTTTTATTATTCTTTCTCTCGTGGAAAAGATAACGGTTGAAACTTTCGAAGAACGGTGCAAAAGTTTGTTATATCCTGCAGATGAGAAGTATACACAAAGGAATCATATACGATTAATGGGCTTTGTGTGTTGTTTGCACATAATTCTCCAATACTCCGAACGTGCTTAATAACTAGTTAAATCAAGCGTTTAACTATTGCAGAGACACTTTGGTGCGCTCGCTCGCTCGCCTAGATCCTCCGCTTCTGTTTGTACCGTTGCCTTTAGCTTACTGTTAGTCCTTTCGGGGTCTTACCTGTACTGAAATGAAACATTCATTTAAGGCGCTCCCTGGAAATTTAATTTGTATCAACTCATTCTGCATATGACCATATTATATGTTTGTGTTTAATTTCAAATGAAATTATATGTAAATTATTTAATTACCTGTATTGATTCATGTGCATTTTGTTAATTAATATGATGAAAATTGCCAAATTTGCAAAATTTTATTTTTTAATGCGAAATTTATATATTTTTTTATATTTATTCGAGAATTGAGAATTGAAAGTTTAATTATTTTCACTTCGAAGGGGTGCGCATCTTCGCAGAGATGTTTAAAAGACGTTGCGTCTCAATTTCGCTAGGCACCTCCGCGGCTCCCATAAACGGTATATTGTGTGGGCGACTGTTTAATATTATTCGTGCAAGGGAAGGCGCATCGAAGGCGTCGGTGGAAAGGAGGGCGGCGGTAGTTAGTGGGATCGGTAATGCACAGAGAGTGTAGGGCCCAACAGGGACGCGTATATGCAGAGTCGGTAATACGGCTAAGCCTATTCTGGGTCCTCGTAAAAAGCTTACTGCAAATTACTAGCGCTCTCTTGAATATAAGCTCCTTGCTTTGCGAACGAAGGACCGAAAACTTAACCTTACAAACTGCGGTTGAATCTTTACGATAACAATCTTACTCTATTCAATTCCGCCCTCAAACGGATTGATATTTCATTTAAAACCGCAAAGACTTCGGGCGCGGTGAAGTGGTGAAGTAATCAGAAGACACAACTCTCTCCAGCTCTCCAGCTATGTCTCTATTTGCGACTCTATTTAAAAACTATTTGTATTTCAAAATTATACAGGATGATTGTTGGAGCCTGTCCTTTAGAAGAAATTAACTTCTAAGCAAGTTAGAAATTTAATGATTTCAATGTAGCATAGGCTTTAAATTGAAATTTATTTTGGTACTATTCTTATTTTATTGCCTTATTAACTTTTCAAGATATTTATTTTTTATTTCCAAAATTGAAACAAAAAATGTGAAATTTGAAAAATCTTTTTGTGGTCAACAAAAACAACCCAACAAACCAATGTTAATAATTTTTGTACTGATTGTAGTGCAACACTATTGAAAACTTTTAAAATAATTAAATTCTCTAAAAATTTTCCATTTTGACTTAAAAAAATTTATATCACAAAAAGTTAACAAAATATATCTAATTATTTTAACTTAAACGCCAAATTGAAAATAAAATGAAAAATACTCGGTGCCAGTAAAATAATGAAATTGGAAACGACTTCCGATATAACCGGAAACGCTACATCTTGAAAAAATTACCATCGCTGTTAAGAAATCTAATAATTTTAAATTTACTTAGAATTTTATTAATCGTTCCGTATAAATTGTTTGGTTGTAAATTGCGAATGTGTTTCGTCAAGTGTTTTTGTGAAGGAGCGGGGCAAGCAAGTTGGCAAATAGGGTCCAACTTTGAAGTCACTGAAGTCACAGCATTGCAACTCTATTAAGTGTTATTGCAACAATGAATGCTCGTTGAACTATGTACATTCTAAATACACAGCGTACACTTTAAGCACGTTGCATAATAGACCATTGTGGTAAACCGATTACTAAGTCTTTCAGCTACTAGCAGTAGCAGGAGCAGCAGCAGCAGCAATACAGACAGCAAAGCAAGCTCGTGCGTTGTCTTTCGCGCCTTATCACGTTATCTCGAAACTTTACAACAATCGGCACAATTAAATTGCCCCGTCTGCGTCGGAGCGCGAAAAAGGGAATCGGAATAAATTATGCAAAAGTGTATTGTTATGCATTTCTTGCAGCAACGCAGGAATTTGCGCTAATGAAATGCAACTGTTGCATACATAAATTCTCATCCGTGCACTTCGTAAAACGCATTTCGAACTAATACCCATTATAACTTGGTCCGTAAATTTCCCTCATATTCTGTACTTCCCCTTTGTTTTCTTTTTGTTATGTTTTTTGTTTTTTAATGCTTCTTTGCCATACTTTTTCCTTGCACTAAAAAGTCCGTAAAGAATCCATTAGAGTTTTCAAATGGCCTTATGGTAAAGTTTCATTTGTTAGGGATCCGCATCCGGATAGGTGCATTTTGTCGTTATTAATTGCATCAAACGAGGCTCACGATTAATTTTAACGTCCATATCATTTAACTCGCAAACTGTCACAGAGGAAGGCTTTGTGCGAGCGTGATGGAGGTGGGGTGCAAATGGTGCTTGAACTTCACACGCGTCCCGGTTAATTACATTTGCACCGTTGATGGAAACTTTAGGCGGACTTTTAAATTCCGAAGCCGATGTTTGGTGCGGCAGAAACAATGTTTATGATGGACTGACTGCGACTCGAATTCCGACGTCTTAACTCTGCACTTCTCCAGCGGCTGCCAGTTTCGGATGCGAAGTTTGTGTGTGTGGGCGCTAGCAAGTTTGATGATCAACAGTGATAGTTGCTTTAGGAAGTTGAGGATATTGAGAAAGTTAGTAAAGGTTTTTTTTCTGGGTGGGGGTGGGCGTAATATAATCGATTAATCTCGGAAAATGGTAATTTGTGCGCTGGGACTTTTGCACGGTTTTTTCTAGTTTACTCTTTTTTCTGAACCAAAGAAAAACTTGCCGGGTAAATTTGCTAGACAAGCAATTTTACATTATTAATTACAATCTTGATTGACTTAACTTTTTTTCTATTTCTTTGATAATTTTAAATTTATCTTTATTAAATTCTAATAATATTCTTTTTTTTTTAAATTAAGATTCTCTAAGTATAAAATAATTTATCAAAGTGAAATCTTTTATACTTTCTTTGTTTTGTTTTCATAACAAAAACTTATTAATAATGTTATAATTAAGTTAAAAATAAGTAAATTGTGCTAAAACAAAGATTGTAATCAAGTTGAAATACTTTGTAGGAAATAATTTCGTTATTATGCGGGAGAATTCGCTAGCATTGAGCGTATAATTAATCGAGTGAAATTTTAAACTATGCTCGAAAATGCAAGCCGCTTTACGACGCAATAACTTTTTGCATTTTATTATGTAAACAACATTGTATTATATTTAGGGCAGTTTAAAACATTTACATTCGATAAACTTTTATGCGCGCCGGCTTACTTGACAAAATCGTAAAATTGGGTCGTATAGCGTTCGATCCTTTGCCCCTCTTTCGTGTTACCAATATCGAAAGATATCAAGTGTACCATCATCGAATACACTTGCATTCGATACAGTTCTTCACTTTTTTTATGTAAATTAAAAAAAAATTAAATGCAACCGTTTCATAAAAAAAAAATAATTTTGAAAGTTTCTTTAACTTTTTTACCATAAATTTTTTTTAATGGTTTCCTTCCTTTTCCTTTACTGAATTTAAAAAAATAACAACGAATTTAATTTTGTATTAAACACTTGCTTTACAGTTCTTAACAGTATTTTTCATAAATTAAAAAAAAATATATCATAACGCAATCCTTTCCAAAAATAAAACATTATTGAAAGTTTCTAAAAAAAAATTCCAAAAAGTATATTTTTAATTCTTCACTTCCTTATCCTTTACTCTTTCTTAAAATATAGCAGAAAATTTAATTTTGTATTGAACAGTAGCATTTTATTCAGTTCTTAATATTTTTTTATAAATTAAAACTTTTAAGAAGCAACCATTTCGAAGCAAAAAAAAAAACAGACTTTGAAAGTTTCTTTAACATCTATTCCATAAATGATTTGTTTTTTTAATTCTTCAGTACTTTTTTTCCTTTGCTGTATATTAAAAAATAGCAGCGAAATTATTTTAGCAATTAGCAATTTATTAAAAGGCCAAAAGCATACATTATATGTATACAGCAAGTGGACTCTTTCTATAGCAATTTATAGCTCTTGTAAAAAATTAATCAACGGCAAATTAAAGAATAATATTGGGCCACGCGAAGCACGCGAAACGAACAAATAATAATTAGCCTTCCACTTCTGCACGCATTCTAATAAATGATTCGCTTGACAAATAATAATGATGTGTTGTTTCTGTATGCGTGTGCGTGTGTGTGCATCTATACTATGTTCGATGTCTCTATGTGTAAGTGAGTGAGTGAGTACCGTTAGTTTGTATAGTTGTAACGCAAGTGGAAAATCCGTCCTCCGTGTACTTGACGTTTACCTAATTTCATTTGTACATAGTATATGTATATACTTATACATTATATCTATATAGTAGTGTATTATATATTGGGTAAAGGCGGTATATATATAATAATAATGTCGCATGTTAAGCACGAATCAGTTATGTGATCCTTCGTTCGTGTTTCAGGACTCTCCGTTACACATGTAGACGAAACTAAATAACTTATTATGCATGTGTCGCCGACGCAAATTCACACAAATACATATTCCTTCCACTAGCTGTACAGCTATAGCTATAGTATGTACGCATTGCTTTGGGTATGGATAGATAGATTAAAGCCGTGCATTAGGCGGCCCTTATACTTATACTGCAGCATACTACTTGGAGACTAAGGTTTCACGATTGTGTCTCGCTATACGTTCGGTTTTGCCAAGATAGTGTCAGTTAGGGCTTGACGTGGGGACTCGCGAGAATTCGTTTTGCTTAAATTTATATCCGGCTCTTGCATAATTTAATGCATGCGCTCACACAAAATTATATATTATAATTGATTGTTTTGTCGCTTTTCTTACTAGTTTTTTTTTTGTGTGAAGATTTTCGGTTTTAATTTGGGAAAATTTGAATTTTGGTTTTTATTATTTTTTTTCTCTTTCTTGAAAAAAAAATTGATTAAACAATTGGTGTTATAATAAATATAAAAGTTGATTAAATATTTTGTATTAATAGGAAGGACAATTTTAATTTGAATGTTTTTAATGTTTTTTGCGTGCATTGATTTTCGTTTAGGAAAACCCGGCGCCTTCACATCTAACTATTTCATAAAGGTTGCATTAGGCTCAGTCTTTTCAGATTTTTTATGCATATTTTTAATTTAATTTTTATTTATTTCACTGTTTTATTAATTTTTTGTTATTATTTTTTAATGCTGTAACTTTGGAAAATTGGAACTGTTTTTGTCAATGTTTTAGTTGTTAGTTAAATTAAATTATATATTTTATGTTTTTTGCTTTATATTTGTCTTTCAATTTATTAATTTCTGAAGTTAAATGCTTTCAAAAAATTTTAATATCATAACTTGAAAGCAGTCTTAACTTGATCGATCCCGGTGCTTTTAATTTTTAATTAATTTATTTTTTATTTGAATTTTTAACTTCAATTTATTATAACTTTTTTTATAATTAAATTACATTCAAATATTTTTTAATTCAATGAATTCAGTGAATTATACCCACATCTAATCATTTAATTGTTTCATTTTATCTGTGTTTTTTTCTGTCTTATCTTTATAAATAGGTACATAATACAAATGTGCAACAGAAATTCCCACTAGGCTTTGATATAATTATTTTATTAAACAAAAATTCCTAGGTGTTTTATTTGTTAGCAAAACTGAAAACTCAACAGCATAAGTAAAGTTATATCCTTGTTGGAAATGGTCCAGTCATATTAATTACGATGTTTTTGTGTGAATTTTAAGCTTTTTTAGCTCCAGCCATAATAATAACGATTTTTTGTTCATCGCGCGAATGGACAATCGTATTAAATATCAATGAAAATATGTTACTGAAATGCAAATGAATTAAAAATCATGGCCGGGCCTGTAAAAAATGTTTTAATTATATAAAAATTTAATAAAAGCTTTTAAATATTAAAATTAAATTAAATTAATATTTAAAATTAATTAACAAGCATGTTTTCAAATTGAAAAATTTGAAACTCGAAATTAAATCAAAATAATTTTAGTAAATAAATGTTGCTGTAAAGTAAAGGAAACTAAATAATTAAAATGTCGTTACAGTGCAATATCCTAAAATTGAGTTAACCCCCAAAATGAGCCTGATATATAATGCGTCCATTTAGATGTCAATATAAATTAAACGATTGTCCCATAAGATCAAAACGCAATTTTCACACAAATGGCGCCCATTGCTCCTGCTGATGTTTCAATGTACAGTTAGTTCCCTATACCTACGCGCCAGTAGATCTATCTTGTCAGCAATGCTGTGCCGTTTCGGTGTAATATATCAATAATTATATACATTAGATGAATGTAAATGTTACACGATTTAGGCACAACATAAATTATCACTGGATTCCATTGCTCCAGAAATACATCCAGATAATTTTGACAATGCAACCAAATGAAGTTGTCACGGACCCAACACAAATCTCGTTTCAATGTGCATTACTCATATTTAATATAAATCTGATATAGCAATGGATTTAGGGCATTTATATTATGTTGTATCGTATTGTATTGCGGATTTTTCTTTCCATTTATTTGTACTATAGTAGCTAAATTGATTAATCTTAAGTTGTAATTAATTGTAGCAACCGCTTAATGAATGTATGTTTCTATGTTTATTGTTGCAGGTGAGTGATCGATTGCACATCGGAGACGAGTTTTAGTGAGTGAAACAAATTTACGCTAAAATATTTACCGCCGAATGTGCTTCTGATACAAAAGGGCACAAGCTCGGAGGATTTACTTAATTAATTTCGTTTGTTTTGTATTGTCGTCGTTGCTAGAAATTTGCAAAAGTGATTCATGTGATTCTTTTGGTTTCAAGAAACTAAATTAAATATTTTATTGATTTCATCAGTTTAATTTTCACAATTATTTTATAGGATACATTGTCTTTTATTAACATCCAATATGAACTATCATTTATTTATTTCCGGTTTTCCGGAAATTATTTTTTAGCGCACGATATTCGCTGTTCTGGCGTTTGTTCAAGAAGTGCCTAATGTAAATCAGCTTTTCTCAAAAGTCACCACTTTGATTTTTTAGTTTTCACTCTTATTCTATGGAGCATACTGTTCTTTAACAAAATCAGAAATAAAATTTTATTTTTGACTTCTTTTGTTTCCTGAAAATATTATTTATTCCATTGAAAAGCAAATGCGATTTTTTATCTAAAGTTATCCTTTTGATTTTTTAATTTTCACTTTTATTTTATAGAGCATATGATTTTTTATGATATTTTAAAATTAAATTAAATGTGTGTTGTTTTTGTGTTCCAGAAATAATTTTTAAGTGCGTAGTGTCCATTCTTAGAACGAATGCAAAATATAAAGTAGATTTTCTCAAAAGTTACTATTTCAATTTTTAAAATTTTACTTTTATTTAAAAGGGCACATTATCCGTTACTAAAATCCGGAATAAAACTGTATCTATGTTTTTCCGGTTTCCCGGAAATAGCTAATTTAGAAATTTTTGAATATTTTTGTGTCTTTTTACACTTAGATAATATTAGAAGATCAGAATATATTAAATAAAGATTTATATATTTGCTTTTTTAAAAAAGATGAAAGAATTTCTAACAATACATTAAATGAAAAGCTGAAATAGACACTTTTAATAGCAACGAGTAAAATTGTAAGTGAGTATAAAGGTGTGGGTATGAAATTTTAATAAGTTATGTAATTACTGCGCCTCGAACAAAAGCCATTAAGAAGTTAAATAATAAATGCAGATAGTTTGAAACAAAAGGGAGAGAGTGAGAGAAGTGCGTGATGACAATCAACTGCTAATCAAACCGGATTGGATTCTTCGCTCTGAAACCCGAAATTTAAATTATACACACGTGTGTACCAGAAGTGTATACGGTGGGATTAGGGTTCCAGCGGGAAACTTTTCGCCAAACGACATAATTCCACACTTAGAGTTTCGTTTCAACAAGCAATCGATACTATACTAATGCGCGTGATTAGAAACTAATTAATAAAACAAAGCGGCCAAAATATATATTATATATAATAATAGCAGTACGTTATTTGCACTGAACGATATTATTACCATATCAGATCGGAGCGGGGTCATTGAAACAGAAAGCTACGGTGCAGTTGTAGAAAAGCGAGGGCCATGTGTTCGAATTTCGGGTCGAATTATTCGCACCACAAATTCACTTCCGGTCGGCAGAGTGTAATAACACAGACCGCCACTTTAATATCGCTGATAACCTTAGAATTGTTCTTGCGTATTATTGTTACATGTTCGCCGCACTTTCTGCTCCTTGTCGTCGCATTATTCTTATTTATGCACAAAGGCCACCGCCGTTCTCCTCCGCATAGGCAATTTTAATATCTTCCGCCTGGCGGCTTTCTCAATTTATTGGCCGCCCTTGATTAATGTCGGCCGTAAAAATTGCTACATGTTGTTTTCAGTGTAAGTATTTTCGCGATGGCTGCTGCTGCTGTTGCTGCTGCTACTGCTGCTCCTAAGTTTGCTCTTTGGCCCATTGTTTGCCCCGTATTGAATTAGCATAATTGGACCGGTTGAATGTATAATTCTAGGAATCAAAACAATATTACACGTAGATGATGATTCCCAAACAAACCCTTCCAATAAGTAAGATTAATTAGCATTATCAGCGGGCGTAGCGTATCCATTAGTTAATAATTCTTAAACGAGCTAATTAGCTTATTTCGGTAATGGCTCCATTGTGCGAGTTAACAATCGGCATCACGCAATGTATAAGCTGTAAATTCATCAGCGCACATTTTTTTTCCGTCTTCTGTTTCGCCGTTTCACTGTTTGTCAGTTTGAATATTAATTCGTAAGCCGTCTGATTTTCCAGCTTCAAAGAGATTTGTCAGTGCGTTTCGGGGGGGCGGCGGCAACGGCGACGGCGGATGAAAAGACTTTGCAGAGACTACTGTGCAGTATAGGAGGCATTCGGGCGAATTTTCAATTAATTTTTTCCTTTTCCACTTTGTGTTCATATTACATTGCATAAATATTTTAATTTCTCATTCGGCATCGGTTGCTCTTTCTCGAGAGGATTGTTTTGCTTTTGCCCTCTCACACATCAATGTCCCGTAAGTCGCCGTCTCTCTTTTTTTCAGCTGTTTTTTTTCCTTTTTTTTTCTGTTCGCGTCTGCGAAGCTCGCTTTTATTTTCGGTGCCGCGCCGCGAAATAAAATGAACGCTTGCGGCTGCCTTTAGGGCTCCCTCTCTTCGCGCGCGCTTTTTCTCAATAAGGGAGTTAAATTGGCGAGTGATTTTTAAAACGAAATCGAGCGTTTCGACGGTTTTATCGGAAAACTTGTTCGCATCAATCGCGGCTTTTACATTGACGCAGCCTATAAATAAAAGCTGCTTTAAATGCTATTCTTCCTTTAAGTTTTAACAATGTCAGGAAAGTTTTTTTGTTTTTTTTTTTCTGATTTTTAAATGCCAATTATTTTTGTTGACAATACACTTAATGATTATCTTTTTGTCTTAATTTGTTTGAAACTTTGAAAAATTTGTAAAAGTGACAGAGGTTAGAAAAATTCACACAGTGTTTAATACCGGCGCCTTCACACCTTCACTTTTTTACTTTAGTAATGATTTTTTCAAATTCATTTAAATTAATTATTAATAATCTAAAAAAAAGTATTTTTTAGAGCTCTTAATGCATAAAAATCATATTTTTAAATAATAATATGACCCGGTGCCTTCGCATCAAGTTATTAAATTAATTTAATTTCAATATTATTATTTTTTTGATAAATTAATCTTTTTTTATTTGCTTGATTAATTTCTAAAAGTCAATAATAATTAAAAATATATATATTATAATTCTATTTAAAAATTATCAAAATTACTATTATCAATTTTCATAATTAGAGTAAATAATATTTCATTAAATTTAATTTGATTATGTAATTACCCAATTTCATTATCTCGAAAATCATAAAAATATATTTAACTATAGCAAATACAATAAATCTAATTATGAACAAAACCCCATAATTTATAGTAAAATTTTCCTTTGCTCTCAAAAAAGAACAAAAAAAAAACAATCGACTTTTCAGAAATAAACCAAAACGGTTAGCTTTAATTACTCCGCTGTTTATTTTCCAAATACAAAAGACCCTGAAAAATGTAACCGTTTCCAGTCGTTTCGCTTAAATGGAAACACACAGCGAGTTTGCATGTTTCGTAAGCCCTTTAACAAAACGTTGAAGTTATAAAAACTCATATTAACAACGGTATAAAAAAAAGGGCAGCACAACTAAAAGACACCATTCAGCAAATTAACCTGTTCGGTTAGGAGAACGGTAAACAATTAGCGTTTATTTTGTGTTTGCACAAAAGGGGCGCACTTTAATGAAACGTTTCACGTGCACGCCCGGCAATTTTTCCGGGCACATAACGCTCTCGTCGTTGTTACAGTTTTTCTTTGCCGTTTAGATTATGATAAACAGGAAAATGTATCTAAATATGTATATAAAATTCATTAGCGTAACAAGGTTTTCCTCTAGCAACTGAAAACATAAAGTAAGTCTAAGGACTTTGTGTAAAAGAGAAACTTGGCTATTAAATCAACATCAAAACTTTTACTTTATTTTATTTGCGCGCACTCGTGCCGCCGCTGCTCTTCATCCTTTCACTTCTTTTGCTTCTTGTGTGTGCAGCGCACAGCTTTTCTTTCCCCAGCCGAGTCTTAAATGTCGATGGTAGTTACGGGGAAATTTTACTTTAAACTTCAAACGAAATTAATATAATGAGTATTGAGTTTGCCGTAATCTTTCTCAAATGCAAAAGTTACCATATAGCTTTTCGCATATGAATACTTTTTTAAAATAAATAAGTTTCATTACTTTTAAGTACTTTTTCTCCTTTGCTCTTAAAGTAATTTTTATATGCAAAGCTTTTCTGATAGGAAAACTCAATGTAAAAAAGCTAATAGAAAACTGTATTGTATACGAGTTTTATTTATTTTTTGTTGTTGCTGCTGTGAAAATAACTACGTAAAAACTACAGAAGCGAAAAGCAAATATAATAATAGAATTTTATTAAGACTTTAATATGGAGGAAACGTTTATATGACCGTCGAGATTTTTAGTTAAAAATTTAATAACGGAGGTTATTGTCCTGGCGGCCGCCGGCGGGGTTTCCTTAAAGTAGGACTATTGGATACAGCCTCCACTCACATAAGTAAATCAGCCGCACCACACGACAGAAGGACCCGTGTATTGTATTTGTATATATATATATATATATATATATACATGTTGCTGCTCCTCTCGTTTTAGAAGAGCTGACCTACTTATTTTCTCTTTATTCTTGTACTCTTCTACTTCTGCTGCTGCTGCAGCCGCCGCTCTGTACGCTTTTCCCCGTTGTGTGTAGCGGTGACCGCCAAGAAAGGTTACTTGTGTCCTCTCGTGTTCTTCTCCGTTGTCCTTTCTGCCTTATATTTATTTATCTATCCATACACTTCAATTTTCCGCTCCGATGGGCGCTCACATACGACCGAACGGAAACAACAATAAGGAAAATATAGAAACACAATTTCGTCTTGTTTTAGGTATTGCGCTTTCAAAGCCCTAAATTTAATAAATTGTTTCCCGGAATAAAAATTTGTAAATAAAAACAAATGCTCTTTTTTAAATTATTTTATTGGCATTCAATTATTTGTCTATTTCATTTCCAATAATTTTTAAATAATTAAATAAAATAAAAAATATATGGGTAAAAATCGATTTTAAATTGCAGTCCTTATTTATATTTAATCAGGTAGTTGTGATCATTATTATGCCATTTGTTTTATCTGTAAATTATTAAAATACAACGGACAATTTCGAATAAATATTAATATCAGATATGCGCTCCGTAAATACAAACGGAAAGTTCTAGTAATATTTATATTTTATTAATGCAACCGATGTGAAATTAAACAATCCACCTTTGGCATAGTTTACTTACAGTTTATTTTTGAAATTATTTAAACCAGATGTCTTTCACTTTGTGAAAACAAAGTATTCGTTTCGGTATGCTACCACTACTGTACGCATAAGCAAAAGTCGCTTATGAATTTTCGATGTAGAAATGGGGCCGAAAATCAAAGATCAAACGCGCGCAATATAATAAAAACATTTATTCGTAGAAAGACACATTTTGAATAAATTACGCGGCGTGCATGATTGATGTGCACGTCGTTTCTTGCACACGTTTCTGCGAATCGAGAACGCCATTCGAAACTCTTCTCCAAAGTCCCCGACACCCAATCAATCAATAAGCGATATCCTCTTCGCCCTCTCTCTCTCTCTCTCTCTCTCGCTTGTTATCTTGCCGGCACAGTAATAATAATAATAATCATAATAATGGCACGGCACTAACCAACAGACTGTAATAACGACCCATAATTATTCAAACTATGCCTTCATATTAATAGTTCGTTATTCCTTGCACGACCGACGCGATATTAATAAAATCGTAGGCAATTTTACTAAAATTCTTCTCTGCCAACCACTCGCATAACGTGAGCCGCCGATGACGAAAAATGTTCGATTTTTGGGGCTAAAGGGAAGAGCTGCTGTATAGATATTCTACTGGGTGGTTCTTTTTTATTGTTTTTGGTTTTGTTTCGTTTATTGTAGAGCGAAAATTTGCATGTTTACAATTTTATTTCATTTTTTTTTAAGATGTAAACTATGCAAATGTAATAATTGTTAACTTTGGTTTTTAATGAGTGTCAAAGGTATTTTATTAATTATAGGGTAATTATCTTAACTAATGAGTTTTAGACTTTATAAATATTGAATCATTTCCGCTTATTTTAAAAATGGAAAGTTTGTATTTGTAATTTAAACATTTCTTGAATAGTAAAAGTTGTGATAGTGATGTGAAGGCGCCGGGTGTTTGTTTATTGAACAAACAATTGCTGATTTTTTTTTTCATTTACATTTTTATATTTTTAATATATTTTAAACTGATTTTTTTCACTAAACAAAAAACATCTTTTTTACATTTTTTTTTTTTTAATAAAAACTCAATAATTTATTGTGTTAAGTATTTTAACGATTATTTTTTGTTTACCCAAAATTATCAACATCAAAAAAACTATTATCATCAAAAATTTAAAAGAAAGAATACAAGAAACTTTTCACACTTGAATCATCCTTTGAGAAAATAGTAGAGTAAGAAAGGAAAGTTTGGAATTCGATTGTGTAATGGGTCGAGGTACACAAAACAAAGTAAATCAAATAATCGTATGAAAGGACGTCCAGAAAACTATCGACGGAGCGACAATGCTCTTATTGGAATAACACGCACACAACCATACATACCGTGTGTATAGTATAGGAAAAGTACAATTCCGTGAAGATTTTTCCAATTTCCCTCAACAATTTTCTCTCCATAGAAGCTTTCCATAACTTGGCAAATGCTCGGCGCCTTCAATACACGCTCCGTCAAATGGTCTCGAAAAAGGAAAATAGCAGGAGCACTCGTGTTCCTCGCAGTAGTAGGGATAGGGTTGGAAATAAATAAGTGCGAAACACGCACTCGCATGAATAAAAAGGACACGACACATAATGGAATTTATGTATGTCCTTATACAACCAACAGAGGCTCGCCGCTTTATACTTTGCCATATACATTTAGCATACAGCAGACTTATACTATATATATGTAATATGTATGTACACCTAAATTCGGTATTAACGCTGGAATTTTGCTTGCAATTTGTTTATACGTATATGCCGTTGTTCATAATTCATGCGGTCGTTTTTTCCCCATTGTAATTTAAAATGCCTTTTAGTCTGTTATGTTTTTTTTTTGCTGCTTTTACTTTCGTCGTAAACAACAAATGCTTTTTTTTTGCTATAAATTTTGATTTCATAACTTTTTTTTTCTTTTAGCTGAATATTGCTAAAAGCTAATATATTTTTTTTTTCGTAAATTATGATTTGTCAGGCTTCGTGGAAACTTCTAAATGATATAAATAAAAGTTTTGAAAAGTTTTTTGAAAGTTAATTATATCTTGATATAGATATTAAAAGCCCAAAAGTTGCTTTAATATTGAAAGTTTGCTGAACTGTCTTTTATTTCGGAAAGTTTTGAATAAAGATATGGAAATAAATGTTTTTCGAATTATTAAGTATGAAAATTTTCATTTTCAAGATTAATTAAAAGATATATAAATAGAACGTTAAATAATAAAATTATAATTTAAATTTTAAACTAAATTAATTTAAGTTCCACAAAAGTAATTCAAATTTTAATAAAAAAAACCCTTAGTAAATTTGAAATTAATAAAATTATTTAATATTTAAAATAACAAATAAGGAAAGAAAAGAATTTTTAATTGAAAATGTTTTTATTAAAAAGCAAATTAAATTATTTATTGGAAAACATAATTAAAAGTTGATTACGTTGTAATATTAAAATACCCAAATATTTATATTATAAATATATAGTTAACAAAATAAAGCAAACACTTAAAAACAAAAATTAAAACATCGTTAATTTTAATAAAACACTAAAACATCAAATTCAAATTTCAAACGTATCTGCTTGTCGAATTTTTGCCCATAGATAAAAAACAATCAACACTTAAATAATTAATGATAAGTGCTTAAATAGTATTTAAGTCTTCGGGCAACGTTGCGATTAAACAAAGGACCTTTTCAAACTATACTACCACCACCACTATTGCCTTCCATTCATATATCTATATCTACATTAACGACTAATTAACTGTTTTCCCTCTTCCTTCCTCTGATATCCTCTTAGCCTTACACTGCGTGCCACCACTGCTGCTGCTAGTGAAATTCCAATATGAGTAATGATTTCCATATACTTGCTCATATCGTGCACATACAGCTACCACTAGCTCTCTATTGTTTTACCAGCGGGCAAATCTTAGTAGTTTACTGTAATTATTTAGTATGCACGATAAATATTGGTTTATCCGAGGCTTTCGGCAAGCAGAACGTGTTACGGCAAATTACATGCAACCACAAAGATACAGTTTAATTAAAATATCGTATTATATTGTTAGTGTATAGAAAATAGGGGCGAGCAAGGCGAAGAGCAAGCGATGGCAGACGCGTTCGAGTTGAAAAACCAAACAAAGGATTCTTTCCGTATAATGGATAGCAATTAATGAACTATCGATTCGAGTATTTTATTCACGAAACATAATGACGGACCCATTAATTTCTTATCTTTGAATATTCATTGTTGTTCCTTGCCGGCTTCTTCTTTCGAAGAATTATTTATTTCGAGCAGACGAAGATTACCGACTTTGCGAATAAATGCATGTAGAAGAGTATTTTAAATGTAGTGCCCCCCTTTAATTTGTTAATTTTAAATTATTTATAAAGAATAAGTGTTAATCTTAAATAATCTTAAATTTGGTATTACCAAGCTTGTTATATTTTATTTGTACAAAAAAAGTAAATTGTAATTAGTTTCAAAGAAACAAAAGGGGATACTACATTTTTTTTTTACATAAGGAGGTATTTTTAAATTACAAAACATATTTTCCTTTGAAATAGCAAACGAGTTGCTTTTGTAAGATGGTTTAACATTATGTGAAATTCAAATTTTTAGTTTTGAATAGAAATTGTGTACTTTATTATTAATTTTAAACTTCTTTGAAAATTTATTTTTTTATTTTTTCGGATTTACTTTTTTTAAGGGAATTAAATTATTTAATTTTTGATTTTATAATACAGTTTTTTTTTTTCGTGGAAAAATATGAGGAAAAAAATTGATAAGAAATTATAAATACTTTTTTGATTGATTGAAATAGCCCAAATATGATTTTTTTTAATTGTTATCCATATTACAGTGAAGTGAAGAAAAAGTCAAATTATATTTAAAAGTTTCGGCCAACAATCTGTTAATTTAAAATAAATTTAAAAAAAATGTTACATCAATTTAATTTTCAAAGAACAGAAATTATAAACAATAAAATTAGTTTTTTAAAAACTTTATATATTTAACTGAAAAGCAAGCAACTCACAATCTACAGAAAAATTGAATAAAATTTAAAAGTTGCAAATATATATTTGCATTTTTTTAAAATAAACTTAAAAAAAAATACTTCTTTTTTGTCCTTGCTATGAGTATGTAGGAGTATGTTATAAAATCGCATTACAAACCCTTCTTGCAGCGGTCTGGATGTCATTTCATGCAATTAAAAGCTTTAATTGTAAGGCAAGCGACTCCAAGAGTGTGTACCTAATACGCTAACTGGATTTTCCAAGTTGGGAAAAACGTTGTACAGATTGCGAAGAGAGAAAGAGAGAGAGGCAAAGGGTGTAACAAAGCTTTTCATACACGTATATTGCCTATATAGGGAAACACACTTAATTACGCTACAAAGGTAATTAAAGTAAATGAATCCCATCGACATTAAGGCTCCGCTACTAACTTGATTGAAGGGCGTACCAGCCGTTAATTCTGATTGGACCTAGGACAAACTAAATTACCATTCGTGGTCACTACATCCATGCATTCAAATATAGTATAATACTGTAACACACTGCTCTAGTTTTGTCCGCAATAGTAACAATAATAAATTAGTATGCAATACATAAATTATTATTATCGTTAAATATTTCCCGGTAGTTAAATTGATTCTCGGATCCGGAAGTTTCTTCAATTAAGTCGTTGATTTATTAAGCGGCTTTCCTAGTTGTGTATTATTTAAAAGTTCACTTCACCTTGTTCGGAACTTCAACTTAAATGACTTCTGTTTATTTCAATGGCCGGCTTCCTAATGAATACGAGTAGAATAAGGCAAATGCAAGTGGAGAAAAGTCTTTTTCTATTACTTTTTAAGCAGTGTGCATAGTACATTTTCAAAAGTTACTTTTAACTTTAATTGCTTTATAGCATTTAAAAAATATTGTTTTTGTATCAAGAAAAGCTGTGAATTCTATTGAAATTTAACAATGAATAAACTATTCAGTAGGTGCAATTATAAATTTTGCCATTTAAATTTTCCAACTATTTTTCAACAAAAATAAAAGTAAAACTAAAAAAAAAACTGCATATTCACGTGAATCATAACAGTTCGCGAAATAAAACAAAACTATGCATGGTTGCGTTAAAATATTTGGCAAATTAGAAGTGCTGACAATGCATGCGCGCTTTATTTGCAGAATTTAGTTTGCAAAATTCAACTAAAAATTACATTGGAAAATTTTCGAAACAAATTGACAAAAATGGGAAATTAAAAAAAAATGGTAATAGGTACTAAATGAAGGACCACTCATTTAATTCGCACTTAAGCAAAGAATAGAAGACAATGGTTCAAATTGAATGCTGACTGATCAAATCTTAATGTGCTCGCTACGTACGGCACAGACTGTAGCTATAGACAGCCCATGGCAGCCCAATTGTGATTGTGAATGCGCCGGGTCGTCACGGCTCGTCTCGTAAGACGAGGAGCGCAATAGCCAATCGTGCCTAAGAGGTTGTTGCTAGTTGAGGAAGGATATTGAAGGCGCGCTCCGAATTTAATCTATTCAATCAATTCAAGTCGGAGGATAATTGCATGATAAAATAGACATAACCGAAATAAGGTATAGTTGGGGCCTGATGAGTGACTACTGCACACATCAAGTGAGTTATATGGATATTGGATTCCCGGCTTTACGATCGCTTTTACCTCTTTCTCTCCGTACTTTTCCTCCCTCTCTAGCTCTTTCTCTATGTTCTCCATGTTCTGCCTTTGGTATTTTCTTTCGGTGTTTTGCGTCTCTGCGGACGCATATAATAATAGTGGTAGATATGCTCGGAATAGGTTTTTGCGCTGAAATTCGCCCCCGGAGGCCCTTTTGACAGCGCCACTTGTATTCCATTATAATAAATTGGTCGAAATATGTTTATCGGCTAATGTGCTTAAAATGTGTGTGCATTGTTTAGTCGAATGTCGGTTAATTAATTAAATAAAAAGGCTGGAGAACGGCCGCAACAGGCGAACCGCCGCGCGTACAATCGCCAATGCTAATTAACTTTGATTCATTGTTGTTTGCACAAGTGACAAATTGCTGCGCTTTGGATTATCATAAAATTGCCTCTCGTTTTGCCCCTTTTGTAATATTCATTTTGTAATTGCCTAGATACTAGTAACTAGTTGTTGTATAAATTATAAATGTATAATTAATTTGGTTTATCCTGCAAATGCTTATTTTAATTTTATCTAAATTTCTGACAGTATTTTAAATTTCTTTCCTTTTTTATATTGCAGAAAAAAATTATGAGAAATTAATTAATAAGGGAAGAAAGATTTGTTTATTCTGTAAAGTCGTATTTTAATTTTATCTAAATTTCCGACGAAAGTTGAAATTACTTCCCTATTTTAGAAAAAGATTTTTTTTTTTGAGAAAATTTGTTTATCCTGTAAATATTTATATTAATTGTAATTTTACCTAAATTTCCGACAGCATCTAAAATCACTTCCCTATTTTATACTCCAGAAAAAAATAAAAATAAAATGAAAAAAATTAATTATTTTATTTTCTTAGAGCGAATAAAAGGACTCCCTTTATTGTGCAAATTTCGGTTATTTACGGTCGGCAATTGTTAAATAATTTGGGGGCCTTGCAAGTGACATTTATGTCGTTCCTTTTTTTATTTTGGGCGCAGCAGTGTTTATTATCGGAGAGAAGCGGAGAGAGTGAAAGGAAATGTGATGAAAGGAGCCAGGGTTTTCGTGTAGACACATTAAAAATAAATATAAATTTTGCGAAATAATAGCGCGAAAATAATAAAGTGCCGCGTTGCGAACATCCGATTTTCCATTGCGACGCGGAAAGCCTCCTGTTTGTTGTTTGCCAAAAGCGGCGGAGGGCAGGCGAAAGAGCGTCGTTCGCTAGTCGTCGTCGCCGTCCAGTTATGGGGCGCACAGGCGGCACAAAGATGTGCAGCACTAACTTCCGGTTCCGGCTGAAAGCCCGGAAATGTCATTTTAGCGGAAGGCGTACCAAGGGGTTAAAGGGAAATAAGATAATTTCGTTCGATTCTGCCCTCACTGTTTAAACAATGCACATTCGGATAACTTTTTCCATTTCTTTATCTTCCCTTTTATTTTATTTTATTTTTGTTATAAAAAAAACTTCTTACTTTTTATCTTTTAAAAGAAAAGAATATAAAGTAATATAAAATAAAATATATTTTTTTAAATAATTAAAAGTAAAGAATAAAGCAATCAAGGTTACGAACAAAATTAAAAAGTATTACTTGTACGTTCATCCTGCTTGAACAGTGCAATGAATCCCGGAAGAAGACATTCCACTTAATGATAATTATTGTTATTGTCTCAGAGCGTGAGAATTTTCGCACGTTTTAGCCTCCTTTTTATTTTTTATTGAACATGTTTTAAATTAGCAACAACAAGTAACACATTATTCTGCTATAAAAAAAGACAAGGCAAAAGTTCTACATTAAAAAAAAAAGTTCATAAACTGACCCCGAGCAAAATAATGGATTAGGTTTCGCCAATCCGCAACGCATATTACACGTAAAAATTTCGCTTTGACAGAAAGTAGGTATCTGTTTTAAACAGAAACAAAAAACAAAAAAGTTCTGGGGGAAAAATAAATAATGCAGTTTTTAATTTAATTTAATTAATGAATTGGTCAAAACTCGCGAGTTGAGTTTAATTAAAATTTCATAGAGTTAACTTTACACTCGGCAATTTTGTGCGCGCAAATAAATTGTTATAAATTACTTGTCAGCCTTCGGACTCTGTATATCCCATACTGATGCAGAGTGAAGTTTACCTATTGCGATAAAATTTCAAATACCACTACCAACGACGACACATAGGCGATATTGTTGGTTTTTTTTTTTTTTCGCGTCTGCGGCAACTGAGGTGGCTCTTTATTTATTATTTACTTGTCTCTCCAAATTAATCCGTTCTCACTCGAAAAGTCCGTAATGGATTTACAGTGTCACTTGTCCTTTGTATATTCCATTATTTGTTCTTGTTTTGTATATCCACAGCCATCTATATGATGTTTGCAGCGGCGTAATTGTATCATTGTGAATGTAATATTCCGGAATGCATTGAGTTTTGGGGCAAAGTCAGAGAGAAGGGTTGTTACCTCTCTATTATCTCCATAAACCGAGCTACTAAAATGAGACTTGCTTGTTATTACACGCTTAATTAGCAAGTGCAAACTATTGGCTTTCCAATCGTTTTATTAATTATTTCGTTACATTAATTGTTTTATATTTTAATTTATTTTTTTTAAGAATTTTTTAGTTGGTTGCAAATATTTATGCTTCAGAAGTTATTTTTCTGTTATATTTTTTTGAAGAATTTACTTATTATATTTCTATTATTAAAAAAATAAAATCAATGCAAAATAATTATTATTTGGAAATTCAGCACAAACAACCGATTGATATGTAGCCATAAAATTCATTTAATTAATACTTTACATTTTATATCAGTCCGCTCAATATTTATTTGCATTTTGGAAACTGCTGAAATTTATTAAATAAATTCAATTAGTTACTCGATATAGCGAATACCGTCCTAAAATCGCGCAATTTATTATTTATGGTATGAATTGTATGAAAGTCCAAATATTCATTACTTATCCTGTTGTCTAATTGTATTATTGAAAATATCGTAAATATTTTATTGCTTTGCAAAGTAACACAAATAAATCATTTATCAAATGAACCCTTAAAGAAAGCCATTAATTGCAAGTGCGCTAATTGAAGGCGAAACATTATTTGCCTTCGATTTTCATAAATTTGCTTTTAGTAGCGCGCTGTGCTAGTCGAGTCGTAAAAAAAGCTAATTATACAAAAAGCTTGCGTGCACTTCGAATAAGTAACGCATGCAATATAAACGAGGGAAATTCGATAAACGAGCCGAGCCGTGTGTGTCATTTATCAATGTTTTGTCATAAATTATGAATTAAAAAGTGCATTTTTAGTTGTTCGCAATTGATTTAGTGCGATATTCGTGCAGCGCGAAAAATGCTTGTTTTCATGAATTTATGTAACGTTTGTATTATTAGATACATCTATGTAGTTTTGTTTTATTATTTTTTTTTTTAATTTTTTCCCAACAATGTCCAATCAAAATATGAATTTATATTTATACGCAGCACGGAATATTTTTGGAATTTTGCAACAATATAATGCAGTCGATATAGCGATGAAATATTTCATCGATTGCATTTCATAGTTGCTTGTAATTTATGGCTTATTTCCGTTATCTTTGCAATTTTTATGCATCCGTTTCGGTTTTTGCATAAACTGCCTGCACTGTTTACGAGCACTATAACTAAATTAAAATGTGCAATATTAAATGGTGGCCATTATTAAAACTAAAAAGTTCGTTATCGATGTTATAGCTAACGCATTGCAAAAATATTTCATTTGCACTGCTGAATGGCCGCAGTAAATAATCGTATCCGCACACGTTCAGCTTTAACTGCGGCTTTCACTAAATAAACCTATGATGCAAATAAACTCAATGACTTTATAGATGCCATAACTTTTAAAAATCCATTTGCATTTTCTCCTAAATTAAAAATTGCTAGTTTTTATTCAAACTACAAACATTTTTCCCGTTGCTTTATTTATTTTTTTTTTAATCAAACGCAATATTTTTAATTTATTTAAAAAAGTTTTTGATGTTTTTAAATAAAGAACTTAAAGCAGAACTCCACATTTTTGTTAATTTTTAAACTTTTAATTTGTATAGAATTTCATAATGTCTGGCTTTCATTAAATAAACCTATGAAGCAAATAAACTCAATGGAAGCTATATTAAAAAAAAATGCATTTTTTCCTAAATTAAAAATTATTAGTTTTATGCAAACTACAAAATTGTTTTTACTTTTTACTATTGTTTGTAAAAAAAAAATGCGAATAAAAAGCAATATTTTTTTTTTATTTAGAAAAAAAGTGAAAATAAAACTTTTTAAACTTGTTAATTTTTTAATTGAATTTATTAATTTATAAAGAATAATATAATATTGCTCGAGTGAAATTAATGAAAAAAGCTTTTTAGGGTTTTCACTAAATAAACTTATGATGCAAATAAATTCAATTGATGCCATATAAAAAAAAATGCATCTTCCCTTTAAATTATAAAAATTTCTAGTTTTTGTTCAAATTACACTAAATTGTTTCCATTTTTGCCCCCTCTAAAAAACATCTGTTTTCTTTTTGCAAAATGTGTAATAATAATTTTTTTACTGCCGGGCCCGTGGCTCAGTGGTCCGAACTCTCGGTTTCTATACCGGTGGTCATGGGTTCGATCCCCACGGCCGGCAAGATATGGGTAGTGGTGTTTGGGTAGGCATCCCCATCACCA
>JASKGO010005260.1:0-35640 GCA_030556065.1 Holobus sp. GC000080
AAGGTAATTAATTTGTTTCCTTTTTATGCCCGCACATAATTAATAATTAATGGTTTCGGCAAGTACAATGTACCATTGCAGTATGATTTGTGTGTTTGCGAGTGTGCATATTATTAATAAATAGGTGCGTTTTACAAGTACACCTTTTACCAGTAATAAGCTATAAATTACCATTATTGCAACCGAGTTAGATTTATTAGCATCTAATGGCTAATTAATTAGCGGAGTAGTATTTTCTAAGGCAAATACTGCTAGGGTCAAGTGTTAAATATATAAAAGGAGCAGAAAAAGTCGGTTAAGGAAGTCATTCATAGATCTATACTGAATGCGTATTGAATTGCGTTCGTTTCCGGTTCCCGAGGGTTTCCCGTGTATTCGAATCTGTGTATGTGTGTAAAATAAGAAGATTTATTATATTACCCTGGCGATGTAATTGTCGGCGAAGAATTTGTCCTTTGGTTTTCGAGAGCTAGTGCTCTAGAATTAAGACGTGTTCGGAACACATGTATGTCGGGTAGGTTAAGGAGAGGAGTGTTGCACATACATACAATCCCAACGACCGGCTCGGGATATTTATGGCCGGAGGGTCACAAGCCATTGCTCCTGCCCGCATTATTACCCAACAGGGTTTATATTCGATTGTGTGTGCAGACGCTCACAGGAAAATATATACACCTGTTGGAGTCTCCCCGGCGTTTATGTGGCTCTTTAAGTTTATAAGTGTATAGATGCTGCTCACTTTATTATTAGCGAAATCTTCTTTCTCGAAAAGCTCCTCTCGCATATACGTATAGGGGGTAAAGCGGACGAAACGTGTATTGCAATAAATATGAGCTGACAACTTGCTAATTAAGATGCCGCATGTAAATCGGCGATGCAATAATAAAATCGCGATGGTCGCCCGTTTATTATTAAATAAATTATACGGCAATAAAGGTGGAGCCCCGAAGGAGCAACGTCTTTATATCAAGAGGAAAGAGAGAGGATGGAGATGCACTTATAAGCCCAATATTCGCAGACCCGTTCTTGCGGAGCTCTCTATAATAAAGAGAGCAATCTGCAATAAATTATATCTGTTAAGGTCCGTGAACTTGCGCAAACGACAAGGGCTCTCAGTACATACTACCTATATCATATATATATGGATATATATATATATATATAATATTTTCTTGAATGCAGCGCTCGTTCGGCATTTGATAAGCGTGAAATCTGCTTCAGTGTTCCCATTGCACATTGTGTTTTATTTGTGCGCACTGCACAAAAAGAGAAAAAACCGGCAGCTTAGAGTGTCGGCAAGTCTCGAAGTCTCAAAAGGGATCGCGAATTAATTTCAATGTTCGTTTATGCTTCTCCCGTGCTCTCTTGACAAACAACCATGAAATATGAACCTGTGCGTTTCCACTCTCTCTTGTATATGCGAAAATTCTTCGGATGAGGCGGTCCTGCTCGCTCTCTACTCATGGATGTTATCTTAAGAGTTGCGTGTTAGTCGTAAATAACGCGTCGTTTATATAGCCTATATATGCGCGAATATTGTCCCCGATGTATAAGCCGAAAAAGTTCTTTTTTAATGTGGCATTATAGCGGTCATTTATATATCAAGCGGAACGATACCGAAACTATGTCCGATGTCCGATATTGTGCCACGACACGGGACCCACCAGGCACACAAAATAAATCATCAATCATTCACTGCTTCGTGGCCCTTCTTCGTCTTCTTCATACCACTGCAGCGCACTGAGAGAACGCTGCTGCAGTTTAGCCGCACGTGAAACAGCGGGAAATATCAACGAAAGCATGTTAGGATTTCTGCGCTAATAAGCAGTCGCTTTTAATTATGATTAATATTCAATTAATACTCTTACATTGAAATTGTTCAAATAACTGCACTTTTAATTAAAGGTACTATTGCTTTCAAATACCTCTTTATTGTACAATATAATTAAAATAATTTCGTTACGAATTTTTCATTTTCAATTGCAAAATTATTCATGTCAGGGGGGTTGGGAATAAACTTTAAGTTTAAATGCATTTGGAAATCCCTTTGCGGATCATCAGTGGCTTCCTACATGCACTGGATAGATAGATATATTTATAAAAAAAAAAGCAACCCCTAAGTATACATTCACGAATTTAAAGGATGCCATACAAGGGTGGTATATAGTTTTCATTGAATGATTAATTCAAAATAAATGATCCTTCGCCCTCGATATGTGTATTTACTATCATTCCACCCAGTAATTTTCGATGCACCTTTTGTTTTGATGTCTTGCATGCATATTTTTGTTTCCAATCATTATTTTTAATCAATTAGCAATATATTCGAAATGTTATAGCAAAACTTAAAATATAAATAAAGCAATTATTGTTGTTCGGGGTTTGCGTACCCTTAAAATATAGGGTTGGGGGAACGGTAGCGCAACATGCCCGGCAAAAGAGAGGAGGAGAAGACACATCAGAAAGGAAATAGACAGACAGTTATAAATGGTCGGAAAAATTATCGGGGCATTTCTTCTTTTTCGATCCGAATTCACTCATTCTATGACTCTAGTCTCACTTTATGTACGTGTTACCGTTTTTACAACTTCATATTCGCAGTTAGCTTATATAAATGTATAAAATTTGTTTGGTTTGGAACAAAAAGATTTTTAATTTCATTTAATAAATGAGCGATGAATTTTTTTTCCAGACTAATTTCATGCTGTTTTATTGCGAAACACTACTTTGCACCTTTGAATTTGAATTCGCAGCATTGTCGTTGCCAATAATAAAAGTTAATTGTTTCAGTATTATAATCTGTCAAAGCCGAGAGACAAAGGGTTTTATTATAAATAGATTATAACGTTGCAATCAAAGTCTTTTTATAAATATTTCACTCACTTATCTCTAATTGCACTATAATGAACCACTATTTATGAGCGGTATCATTTCCAGAGTTGACAGAGTGTTTGCTTTGAAACTTTCATTTCCGATAATTTTGCAGTATATCTTTTAAATACTAGAAACATATGTTCAGCAAACTTGTTAGAATGCAATTAGTGGTTTTTGTTTCGCTGTTTCTAATTTGCCCAAAAAAAAAAAAAACTGTAATTATTATGACCGTCTGTTTTATCCACTCGAAAAGTATAGACAAACACCTGTTTTTTGCATATATGAAATTCTTTCTGTATTTACAATAGTATTTTGATACAAGAGACAGAAAACTGTCAATTCGGTCGTAACACTTTCTGACGTATTCTCCATGTTCCCTTCTCGGATGTAGCGTTCCAGACGCTGTCGCGACTCATCTCTACTCAAATATCTGACGCTGATTGGCACTCTTTCGTTCCGTTTCTTCCATCTAAAAACACTTCTGAATCATACCAAAAGGAAGTCCCACACATGGATATATCCACAAAAGGGACAACTTAAATTGACACTAATCCTAAGAGTTAACCCGAAAAACCATTTTGGCGGCCAAAAAACCCAATTAAAGGAACGTGTGCCAATAAAATGCTCCTTGTGTATGTTTGTGGCATTCGTGCCATTAATTAACGGCTAATTTTCCAGCCACACGCAAAAGTTTTCGGATGATTAATGACTCCCAATGCGTTGTCAAAAATTATCTGTATTATATCATTGCTTGAGAAGAAAGTGTTTAAAGAAATATAATACACAAAGATGTTGCATTTAGTTGGCAATGGTGCGCGCACAATGGAAGGATCATCTTTGTTGTCTTCGTCGTGAGCGGTCATAAATAATGCGAAATCGGTGCAATTTTTCCTCTGTGTGTGCACAAAGGGTAAGGTCAGGGAATCTTTTTCACTTTTACTCGCCATAATTTGCATACGCATTTCAAAAGGGATGTTTTAGCCCCCGGAAAGTGGTGGTATTGTTGACTTACACGAAATGACCAGAGATTTATTGCTTGAAGCCGAGCAACAAGTTTTCAATCTCTGAAAATTATCCCAGATAGAGAAAGAATTTGTTAGCTCAGTTAATTTATTACGTGCCTCTAACTTTCAATGATGCTATAAATATCAGTGTTTTGATTTTATACGTGTCTTCTTTCTTTAAATGTTCCTTTTGCTGATTTAAAAAAATAATTTTAGGTGGTTCCTGGTTTAAAAATGTTAATATTTCTTATTGAATTTTTATCGGCAAGCTTTTATGTTCAATTTGAATTGTTCATTAATAAGTGGTCCAAAAGTAATTTTCGGAACCTTTTAATTCTTTTCTTTATTGATTTTGATAAGCTTCATAAGCTGAATTAAAAAATTAAATTCTAATCATTTTATTTTACATCTTTACCAAACACTAACAGAGTTTAGTTTTCGTAACGAACATATGGAACAACAGCTACTTAAAAAAAAACACTAATTTAAAATATCAACGGAAAATTGCTCAGTAATAATTGTTTTCCAAGATTCATTATAAAAAAAGCAGCTAATTTGATACAACAATTCGCAAAATTTCTAACATATCCAAAACTTTTGCAAAAAGTAAACTTATCGTAAAGAAAACATATTCAAAAACAATTTAAGTATTGCTATAATGCTATAATTAACAGCGACAAAAATGTAGAGAATCGTGAAAGTAAAATATAGGCAGTTGGTTTAGTCGTTTAGTGTGTAAGAAACAAGAGGCCATTAAAAATGTTTTGGATTCTTCGAGAATACTTATATGCATAGAGAGAATAATTCCGGACTCGCGTTCGCGTCATCCTTAGATTTATGAGAGCCCGTCGCATAATTAGAAATTGATTAATTCACGTGTTTTGCACGGTCGGCGATGACAATGACGCCGCCGCCACTGCCACTACTGGTTTCCACTTATATCGTGTACGTATACGGCATACATACAACCATAAAACATTTTTTCCCATAAGGCCAACTCTCCATATGTATACATATATATTACATACCTCTTATATACATGTATAGGTATTAGAAAACGCTTTTATAATTCTTTTGCATATTATATGCATCAGCATACGTGTGGCTGCATTTTACGTCGGCATACTTTTATAGTTATTTATATAATCAGGATGGAATATTTTACCAACTACAAGTGTTTGTAATTTACGAGGTCACATCGAGATTTATGGGCCTGGATTTTTCGTGTTTCTACTACTGTGTGTGCGCTATAACAGAAGAGATACCTTTTCTTACGGTGTGTGGTGCCTTTTAGTGTGCAGCGGCGGGCGCACTGTTAGCCGTTGTTGTCCTTTAATGTGCTTCGCCTTCCCAAAGACCTCAAACTGTCATCTCTATAGATTAACACCAGATGACCTGTGCGCCACAAAAGGTCACCAATTATGTATATTTTGAGTAGCTCTGGATGCTGGCTCAGTATGAAAATCAGCACTCATTATCGCTCATTACAGTTCATTAGTTCAATTTTTTATGTTTTCTCGGCGAAAGTATTTGCAAAATATTGGCTTTGTCTATATCGTTATATGACCTAAATTCTTTATCTGATTTCACCTGTTACCTCATAAATAAATTATCAAAACGTTTGGATGCAGAGAACTGATTCCAATGGGTTGTTACTTTACGAGCGTTCACTATCAAAAAGACTTGGATCATAAAACAACAGGCAACTGCAAGAAACAACTGTTTCTTTATGTTTGCATTCAAAGACGAAACAAGATTGCGATTTGTTTATGGGACTAAACTGCATGCAAAATTTTACTGATATTTCAATGTCCTTAAATTTCTTTTAAAAAAATTTTTTTGCATTTTTTTTTACAAAGTAATAAAATTAAAGGATATCGAATTTCATAAACATGTTATAAAAAGCAGCAGCAAATTGTCGGTAATAGATAATAATTAATAAGAACATTAAGTTGTAATTGAATAAAACAGGCTGTAAAATAACCATAAAAAAAGCAATAAAACTTTTTAACAGGTTAGAGGTGAAAGCTCGCAATAAAAAACTCACATCAAACAAAACTGAAACATTCAAATTTTGATTTATTAATAAAATATTATTACTGCTGTATAAATAAACAGTCAATTTACATGATTATTAGTGCTCTAATAAAAAAGCGACCTTAGCTCTAAAACTCCCACCAACTGAATAAAGTTGGTGAGTTACTTAGTAAAAATTGGAAAGCTCCCAAATTGTATGCGATCGTTGCTGCTGAACTGAAATATATCGTTTGGAAATGTCGCGCGAGCCTGTCTCTCTTATTGCGAAACCCAGCGCTTGTTTATAAGTCAGTCAGTTGCGGTTGTACTTTGCCACGGCAGTGGAATGAAGAAGCAAAGAGACCGAGTATACAGCTTCGCTCGATGTTTCAACCGGCGGATTAATAATAATATGCATCTGAGCATCTAAATACTAAATATAATTGGACACTATGCACCTATCCACTGAAAACAGAACTCTTAAACACGCTGCTCGAAATAACTAACAGCTTGTAATATGTGGGTGTTCCGACTTAAGACACCTACAACACTCACACACTCTTTTTTCGTATTCGAATATGAGTGGTTTGTCTTCGTTCGCCTTTATCTTTGTCTTTTATATACGTAAAGAAGATGCATTTAATTGTCCAACCGCAAATTGCGATGCTCTTTTTGTTGCTAATAGCAAAGACGTGCTCCGGTGCAGTTCACGATGCTCTCATCCAAGATGAACTTGCAATTTATTCCCACAATTTATATATTTGTGTACTGAGGTCAATGTTACTTCCTTAGATTTTTCTAATTTTTATGATTTTAATTAAGTTTAAAGATGTTGACCTGGATAATAAAGCTATATAAATGGTAATGATTTTTTAGAATTTTAAATTATGGTATTCAAAAGCTTAAAGAGTATTTAGATATAAACAAATGAAAATTAATCATAGGATTTAAATATGCCATTTCCCATATTAAAATAACTTTATTTTATGAAAAATTTTAAACTTTCTAGGATTCCCAATATATTGATTATTTACATTTTAAGTTAAAAATTATTAGCTTAGGATAAAATTAGCCTCTATATTCTATACATTTTTTTTTATATATATTGAGTAATATGAAATATAATCCTTTCAGGTACGGTTAATGCCAACGGAGAAACAAAAAGACAACGGACATCATATACAAGGTATCAAACGTTGGAACTAGAGAAGGAATTTCACTTCAATCGGTATCTGACCAGACGGCGGCGAATCGAAATAGCCCACGCTCTGTGTCTTACTGAACGGCAGATCAAAATCTGGTTTCAAAATCGCCGGATGAAGTGGAAGAAGGAGCACAAGATGGCCAGTATGAATATCGTTCCCTATCACATGTCCCCATACGGACATCCCTATCAGTTTGACTTGCATCCCAGCCAGTTTGCACATCTCGCTACTTAGGAGCTTTCTCTTGTGATTTTACGTTTACGTTTCGTACGCATTATATCGATATTATAGGTACTTGATTTTCATTTTTATTTTTGTTATTAATATTTTATTGTTTGTGCATGTGTCTATTTTTTTTTGTCGCTTAAAGTACATTATGAAATTTGAACAAATTCGGAGTTAAACAGGGACTACAAAGCATTTTATCCCCATTGCAAAACTAAAAGGAAATTCTACAAACAAAAAAATGGGTGTTGTTTATGCGATATTTATAAATAAGTACACATGTAAGTGTTGCATGTAATGAATGAAACATTAAGTGTTATTATTACGATTATATAAGAGTGTCTAGTGTATTCTATACTGTACTACTAAATCCTCCCATCCCCTGTTAACATAGCTATGAATTTGTGCGGCAATTAATTATTTGCATTTTACTCACACAAAAACATCTACCAACAACAACAACATCTAGTGAATCTTCGAAATCAGTTCGAGTCACTGTACAGTGGTTCTAAATTGTTTGCAGATTTCCACCTGGCATCGCTCCAGGACGAAGGTTACGCATTCCATCAAGCCATGGGGATGGGAGGCATGGGACCCATGCAACGCGGACTGTATGCATGCGGCAGTCCCTACAGCTAGCCCTGGGCCACCTATAACGGAGACTGCGGTCCTTCTTAAAGAAAGGTCCTTGAATCGGATAAAATGCGGCAGTCTCCGGCTCGTGGTGACGCGACAAATTACGCGCTCTTCGCACCTTGCGAAGAAGTAAATTGTGGCGACACACCGCGAGTTGCTATCAGTGTATGTGTGTAAATACTTGTAAAAAATAAGAAATTTTCGAAATTAGTGCACGTGCCAATTACCTGGACACTGTTTTACTTTAATGTGCAATAACTTTCCAATGAGAACACTCTTATATACATTGATAATCGCATAAAATAATAAAATTGTTGCAGTTTTCCGTTTTTCTGTTCTGTTTTTTCTGATTATTGATTTTCCTTTTTATTTTTGAGAGAACAAATGTTGTTTGTTTTTTTTAAATAATATTTTTGTGTACATAATTTAATACGTGTAAATTTTATTTATTAGTGTTATCCTTGCCAAGGATCACATAATTTAAGAAACGAAATGAAAACTATAAGTGATGGTGTATATTATTGAGATAAATGTATAATGTAAAATTATGACTTAATTACTAATTAAGACTCGGTGAGATTTGCTCATACCGCAATTTCCACACTTAAAACAACACACACAAACACATTATTAATTAATAACAATTAATATAATATTGATTATTCGGATTTAATGTATAAGACTTAATTCTATAAGCAAATTTGAAATGGAAACAAATAAAACGTGTGATTTTAAATTAAATTATTATTACTACATTAATATAAATAAATAAAGCGTATATTGTATACATATATAAACAAAAAAACGTAGCGACACTTTATATATGCAACACACCCAAATCTATTAATTATTCGTTTTCTGTACATATACTAATTAATAATAATTATAATAATCAATGGCAGTTATTGTAAATACATATAAAATGATAAAAATAAAAGGGAATTTGTTTAATTAATATTTAAATAATTCAAAAATGTGGAAAATGGCGCCGAAGTTCCTAGCTAATTTAGGGCGCTTAAGTGCAGTCAATTTGGTCGCGATTTTCTTTTAAATCAGCATCAACGTCGAACGTACTGACTAATTGATAATTGTAACAATAAAAAATGTAAAAACAGAAAATAGTCTCTAACTTAGCGGTAAAGAAAGCAAAGGCATACGCACTTAAATGAAAACATATAGGTGCAGTGAACAAAGGGCGATTTACATATATGTAAATAATATTAAGATTTTTTTTTTCGAATATGCGCATATGTGTAAATAAACCAATTTGATAATTAAAAATAATTAAATAGGTTTTTGCAAATTAATTAATGAAAAACTGGTCGGTTAATTAAATTTCAGTGTGTATGCTTATGCAAATTATGCAAATTAACTTATTAACTTGTATACATCAGTTATCTAGATTACATTATTATATACATATTAAGAATAAAGTGACAGAAAAATCCCTGTTGTAATTGTCCACAAGAAACAATAAATTATTTAAAGGATAATGCAAAATTAAACACAAAACTATTCTTTAATTCACATTCTTCAATGAATATGCGGCAAATTACGATTCAAAAAGAGATGCACAGCATAAAAGGATTAACTACCATTGAAGAAATAATTCCAAAGCCAAATATATAAAGAATCATCAATCCGAAGGATAATTAATGGGTCTGACACTTTAAAGTAACAACCACAAAGGAACAAATTGATTAGCATGATTAGCATTACCTTCAATCTTTTTTTAGCGTTATTATATCGGTAGAAAAATGGTATCTAATAGTAGGAAGAAAAATGTTTACTTCGATGTGAATCTCAGAATTTTTTGTCTCCGAGAAACGAACTGATGTAATGCATTGAAATGCACTGGACTTTCTGCCTATATGCAAATTTTATGCGTTTTACATGCATAAATAGATTCGTTCTGGGCAACATGTTCGGAGCTGGTGACCTGCTGGACCGATTGCCGGTGGTCACAAATGTCACACGCATTGAAAAGGTCTTAAATAAACTCTCGCACGTCAATCCTGCTGAAGGAAACCGTCGCATTCAGCCATATGTCAATGCAATGTCCTTTTTTCTTCTCCATAGGGACTTATTTACGTATTTATAGGACAGTAAAGTCTATTACTTTACGACTTTTTGGATGCAAAGTAAGTACTTTGCATTTGCTTTTGGATTTCCAGATCTCTTGAATTCGTCCTAAAGATTTTGATATGTTCAAAAATTTCAGCTTTCACTTATGAACGTTTTAACAACAATTTTGGCTATGGTATCAAAATTTAACTGTGCAAATTGAACTTTAACTAAATTTAAGGTACTTTCCATCGCAAAATTTCTTAAAAATAATTCTAAAAGTTTTTTATATAATTTAGTTTAAAAAAATGTAAACATTAGTTGTATCAGAGAAGCAAACCCAGTTGCCTTAATCTATAATTCCTACTTTTGCTTTAGAGATGGCCGGAAATGAGTTACCCGGTTCTTTGTTTCATTCCTTTTACTAGTTGCAGTTAATTGCTATTAAATTGTTTAACCTGATAATTATCATTTATTGTCTCAATCCACGTGTCAGCTAATTAATTTAGATCCTAAAAGCATTATTTGAAAGTATTGATATTCTATCAGTCTAACAATTTAAAATAGTAAAAATGAATTATGTTTATGGTTTCATTGAGTTTAAAATGATTTTGATAGTAATAAGTAATATAATTATAATATATTTCTTTCTAACTTATTATTTATTATCCTAAATGTTATAATTCTTTATTGAGGGCTGAAAAGTTCTAAACCATGTATTATTGCTCATTCTTTTCGGAAAAGATGGCACTAGCAAGCAACATTTTAGTGATCCTAAAATCTTGCTGCAGCCGTCTGTAACCCAGCTGAATCTTGTTTCGTTAATGAAACAGAAACCTTTATGCAATATGCATAAATTTAAATTCAAATTCGATTTCTCTTTAATAAAAGCTGATTCAATATTAGTTAAAGTGTTTCTTTCGATATAAATATTATTTATAGCAATTATTACCCCCCTGAATGAGCTGTTATCGTTCGATAAAGTGTTTTATTTATTATTATTATTGCTTGTATCAATTATTAGCTCTGAAAAGAGCTGATTGACTGGGTTTTCGATGAAATGACATGAAATACAACAATTATATAGAAAAGAACTTTAATTAATCGTTTATTTTATATTAAACTACAATTAAATAATAAATTTACAATAAGATTGCTAAAATTAACCCATTTGACAATAATATTAACTTTTTAAAACATTTCTTTCTGCTTCTATTTTATACTAAAAGTATAAAAAGTTATATTATTATTTATTATCCATATTATATCTTGGCAATTGATAAGTATTTTTTTGATTTGTAAAAATTTGACTTAATTTTATTCGTTAAAACTTTTGAGATTTAAAAAAGAAATTCTAGCAAACTTGGTTTTGTTAAGATAAAGTCCGCTGATTTGAATTAACCCTAACTGAATATAATCAAATTAAAGTTGAAGTAAAAAGAAAACTTCAGACGCTTTCAGAAAACTATACAAGCAATGTTTTAGTCTTTGAAATTTTGTGCTGCTTTTTAAAAGAGGGCTCTGTCCATTTATATAACTGGTTTCATTTTTCCAACCGACCTTTGAATCCAGTGAATGCAGTATTGGTTATAAAATCAAACCATTAACTGTAAAATCCATCGGCAACATATTCTGCAATTATAAATTTTAATCCTTAATCCCTTAATGGTAATATTTTGCATAAATATATACCTGCAATTAACTATAAAAAAATGTTTTTCCAGATCTAAAAAATCGGTTGAGTCTTTCATTACATTAAAAATTGCACTTGTGAATACTTTTCGGCTTAGTTTACAAAATAGATTCAAGCAAAATATTAAAATAAATCACCTAATCAACTTAGATTTGCTTTAAACAAGACGTCCCAATTTTATAGCAAGTTTTTATTTGTGTGTGTGTGGCTCACAAAAAGGTAGCGGAAACGGCCATTACAAAAAAGGCGTTGTTAATTTAAATCCCTCGACAGCTCTTCAAAGATACCGTTTTATTATGAGTGACAGCTGCATGTTGGGCTCTCTCAATAGACGAGCCTCCTTATATTCAAAACTTTTTTATTTCATTGGACTTTTTTCCACCACTAACACAATCGCGTTTTCTTCTTCAAAGTTTATACATAATAAAAAACATCCCCAAATATGGAAGAAAATGTCTTAGAATTAAAATTTAAAAAGTTGCGGGGGTGCCAAACTTTGCGAAGAGTTTTTAAAATTAAAGTGCGTGCGCTTTAGTGGATATAGTATAAATGCGTATACTATGCATTAGATATAGGAAAATGCGATACGCGTACTAGGCACAAAACCGTTTCGGCTGCAAGGGGGCCAACAGTGGAGCCCCTTGGGGTGTCAGCCCGGCAAGGTTTATGACCCAATATTAACTGTCTCCAATAATAATTTATGTTAATGGCCCCGGCCGTAGTGTTTGGGTTGCTGCTACGCTGGCAGCACGGTCTCGAACGACAGTTGCTATTGAAACTCAGTGAAAAGTGGAAGTGTCTTGTGTGCCAGGCGTATCTGGATCACTTGCGAATACCCACGTACAAACGAAACGAAAAATAATGCTAACCAAACCGGAAGTCCTCTATTGTTTAACACTTTAACATCAAACAAACAGGTAATTTTTTTTTGCTTTTGCTAATTATAATCACCACTAATTAACCCTCTTGTAATATGTATGCTGTTTATTCAAGTAGCTGCTTTATGGACTGTTAAAAACATCTGCTTCAATTACGAATTCCACATTGAAAACACAAAGTTTGTTTGTTGGTAGAAAAGTTTTTATTTTATTGAATATGCATTAAAAAACGTGCATAAAATTTTAATTGGATTGCAAAAATAATGCGCATATTTTTTATAGTTATTATTCAGTCTCTTTAATTAACATTTATTTATTCATCCATACATAGCAAGTGGCAGTGTGCTGGTTAAATTAGAAGCGTCGTCAGTACATAATTAAACACAAAGCGAACTAAATTATATAAACAAATTGCAAATGAACGCGCGCGCTCCTGAAGAGGAGGGAAAATCGATTGGCAGATGTCGAGGATGGAAAGCCACCCTTCTGGTGGATTTGTGCGTGTGCGTTGCAAATCTCGTATGCGCAAACCGAAAGGGGCGCAAGCGCTTCACTCGCTCGACGCTTAACAACCCCTCGGTACATGCGAAATACCAGGACCGGGATTTTCATCAAGGAATCGATGTCCCTTAATTCTTCCTCCTGTTGTATATTTAGCCGCTTCTGTCTATTGTCTTCTAGGGATATTTGTAAACAATTCTCCTGCCAAAAATCCTGGACTATGAAATCAGAATTCAACGAGCTTATATAAAAATAGAGCGCGGGTGTCTAAACATACACTGTAAATTCTGCTTCTCGTTATAAGGAAACACTTGCTTTGCAAAGTGTGTAAGAGTTTTTATGAATGGATAGAGAGATGTACAATATATGGAGCATTTACCGCAGAAGCGAACGCGATGTCATTAATCTTATGGTTCGGTTGTGTACGTTGGGGCAGGTCTTGGTCTACATTGCGCTGTGTCATGCCATGTAGTAGTATACTGTAGTATAAACACTATCTCGAGTCCACCAGGCTTAGACTAAATTGCCATTTCATTGCTGCACTAGGTTACCGTGTTAATGGTAGTAGCAATAGTGGACTATCATCAAGGCTGTAACCTTCATTCCATCCAGTGACATTGGTCCTGAATTTCGGGTTCGGCTTAAAGTTCGGTCGCTGAAATTCAGGTATATCGAAATTCCCGGAAGCGACCTTAAAAAACGTACCTCAATGGACCAAACTTATACAAAAGAAGGAAGGTACAAGAATGCTTTTTTCGAAAACCTATTCGTTATGATCAGCAACTTGCAACTTGTATTTATATAGAAAATCAGAATTTAGAAATCTGAACCGACTTGTTTTTTCGCACTAAATTGAAAAGTTGAAAACCATTTATATGGTAATTGGGATTCGCACGTGTAGAAATAACGGTAGAATTGGTGTACCTATATATGCATCGGAATTTTTATATATACGGGAGATTAATTAAAAACATGTTGATTGGGAGCGGCCATTCGGTTTGTTTGTGTGTTTGTGTGTGTCGGTAGGAACCCAAAAAAAAGTCTGTATGATTTTTTCATTTCGGATACCGAGGATACTTGCTGACTGACAGGAAAATATATTGCGGCTCCGCGCGATTCAAACTGGTTTCTTCATTCTGACTTGTCCGTTGCTATATTTATCCAGCACATACACATACAAAGATCTGGTGGCTGCATTGAAAGTTTTAACGGAAAATTAAAAATTGCTGTTTCCAATTTCGCCGAATACGCCCTTGCTGGCGCTCGTAAAAATTTACAACCCTACGCCCTTCGATATACTTTCGGCAATAAAGCGTCATCGAACCTCCTCCTAGCCAATACTCTTAGATGCTACCTGACTCGAATATATAGACCTTTTTGTATCCTAGGGCCTAGTCCAAGAAGGTCTAAACAATTGTTCTTTTTTTTAGGTTTCATATAATTCCGAAGAAGAATTTTTTTCGGAAGAAAAGTTTTCGCATGAAAGCTCCCGCCGGATTGTCCCGAGATTTCGGGCAGAAGTTGAGCCGCGCGTAGTGGATTCCCGAGGTTTGCGAAAAGCGCGCAACATCCGAGCAGCCGACGAGCGGGAAAACTGGGCGTGAGGCGATCGATCGAGCATCAGGGACTCTTGGTTCCCCACCCGGATCGGGCATCCCATCCGTGTCACAACCTGCTGTCACACACAGGCTATACGGTGTCTCTGTGATGTCAACAAGATGCGCGGTTGTTGAAAACGACAAGAAGTGAATACACAATAACAACAAGTTCAATATATAAGCCTAGATGGGCTCATCGCAAATATCAGTAATTGCTTTTTGCAATCAGCAAGGTTCGGAAAAAGTCTTTTAAAGTGCCCGAACTCACATGTTCAACAAGAGCGCCAATTTAAAACTCCGACATTCTCATTTTCGGAAGGTGAGCAACAACATCTATCATATCTCTTTCTTTTCTTTATTTAAATTTGTACTTGCATTTGCCTTCGTGCGAAATTGCAATCAACTTTGAGAACGAAAAGGCTGAAACCATTAAGGTCAAGGAGCATATCCATAAACGATATGTAAAATTCCATTTTCGGAATATTATTTTTTTCACTTAAGTCGTTAATGTGCACTTTTAATTGCCCGGAAATAATTGCAAGTAATTTCAGTGGACATAAAATTGTCATCATTCTGCACCCAATTTACTGCGATCCAATTACTTGGCCCGTAATTAATTGGTTTTCATTCGTTGGCTGAAAATGTCAACACTCTGTTAAAATGCCTCACATATATTGAGCTTTTGGTATGGAACTTTCCACTAGGAACTACTTTTTCTCTGTTAGAAAAGCAAAGACTTTTTTAATGTTCTTACTTTTTGAAATTTATAAAAGAAGAGAAAGAGCTAAAGGTGAACTGAGGTCGTGCAGCAAAATTATTCGCTGTGTGCACTTTAACGTTCGCCAGCCGACTAATAAATTAACCTGGGCGCGAGTTTAATTTAAATAATTCCGTATAAATGCTCTCTGGCTGGTTCTAATTAAAGCATCCGCTATTAAAACATATACACACACTAATTCAGTCGTATGTTCATCTGAACATTCATAGCTCTGTGTGCGTGTGAGTGTGTATGTTAACGCAGACATTTACCCCTCTAGTTACATTCCAACATGCAGTGCGGCGAACACCATTCAGTCCAAAACATTAGACATTCATATAGTTTGAAAGTTTCAGATCAAGTGTAATATGAGGAAAATTGTGATGCAGAATTTTAATTAGATTTTTACTTGAAATTAGAGGCAATAAATAGACGAAATGAGAAAAAATATAACAGAGGGGGTCTTTCATCAGCTTGTCAAAATGGTGCTCGCATTTTAGATACTAGTCATCCGTTATATAGAGCTCAGTGCTCGTAGTTAGGGGATGATTGGATACAACGAGGGGTTGCCATAATTGTGCGCGTCAGTGGGGATTCATCCCTTGCTTCATCCCGGGGCAATATTTGCTTTCTCTCTCCACTCGCTTTTTGTTCGGGCATTCACTTTCATTAGAAAAGTGTTCTTCAGATAAAAAAGTAGTAGAATGTTTCCACCAAGTAATGTTATAAATTGTTTAAAACAAATTAAGGGGCACTGAACATATTCAAACGACGTGCGAATAGTTGTGGAGTAACTATAAAATTCTATGTCCCGTTGAACTTGGCAAATGGCTGCTTTTAAGATAATGCAAGGGATTGTTATTTAACTTCAAGCCCCGACGATTTCCATCCAAACTTTTAGCAGTAGTATTTTGCGAATTACTCACATACAAATTGCCAATGTAAATAACATAATAATGCTAAAAATATGCTATCTAAGTGTCCGTTAACAAGACGTCATAAATTCCGGGACTATTTAATTAAATTACCCAAGCAATGTGTAGCAAAGTTATATCATAAAATGCGAAGACGTCGGCGCACTGAGAGCAATTTTAATTACGTGTTTCGCGCACTTAGCAAACTTTAATCGTCTGCTGCTGCGAAAGGTTCGGAAAGCGAATGCGCTAAAGTTTGGAAGACTAAATTTCACTCTCTTTCTGAACGAATAATTAACTCATTAAATCATTATTATTGGAAGCGCTTTATGTGCATTTAGATATATGATGCGTTTGATTAATGAATTTGCTTATGAAAATGGAATAATATAAACGTAGCAAATAATTAAAAGTAATTTTCATTATATGATTAAATTAAGTGCTGATAAGCCGGGGTAGAATTTTGTAATGCAATCATTAAAATTCAACTTTTTTTAAAGTCACGCACGATTTGCTCAGTGTTGCGTGACTTTATTCTAATATATTCTAAATATTTATCTCTGGTCTGTTCGTTTTCTGCTTTAATAAAATTAAAAATAATAAATGCGTTTTACTTTTTAGGAAAAAAGGTTTCCAATGGCCAGGACTTTGAAGGAATGGAGAAAGGTGGTTGGAAAAGGGTGACGCTTCACGTTAATGCTCTACATCTACCCTGTAGATCCGAATTTGTTTGAAATCAGGCGACAAATTCGGTTCTAGAGAGGTTTGTGTGGTGCATACAAAGAACCGTGACAAGAAGATCAAAAGGAGTTGTTTTTTATACATCAGAGATTAACTGCACGGATTTTCCCTTTTGAAAAAATGATAAATCACAATTTTTTCAATAGGCTAAATCCTCTGAAATATGTGCGCATTCCTAATGGTAATTTTTACTATTTGGTTCTTAACGTTATGCAACCATGAGGACAAGGCAGGACCCTGAACAAGAGATGGCACTGCAGGCATGGTTTGCGCGAAGGATTTGAATTAAAGCGCTAAGCTTTTAAAAGCTCAGCGAATCCTTTCGAATTGATACCCAAGTTGGGCGCTGATAAGAAGTACACTCTTGACTAATACCTTTTAGTAGTTTGTTTTCAATTGGAATTAATAAAAGTTGTCTCAGAAGTTGTATCAGATTTTTCCATACATATTACATGCGTTGTCTTTCAGCTCAACGTTGACGGGCGCGATGTTTATCGCCCGGTTGGGTATTATAGCGTATGCACAGATGAAATGTAAAGAGTTTGAAGGATAAAAAGTACGGCCGATAATAAGTGATTAGTCCTGGCAGGCCGCATATGTTATAATCTCCATACACGGGGTCCCTACCTGAAGGAACACGGGACACACCTAGAGAGATCTAGAGGAACAGAGAAAGAACAAAACCCGGTAAAGATACTGTTGGGACTCTCAGCGATGCAGAGGCTGAGATTTTCATGTCACTTTTGAATCTTAGGCCGCCGATCATTAATCTTCGTGTCCCGTATTCACTCGTTCGCTCATTTCGCTCGTTCCGAATGTACCATAGGTATATACCTACACACGCATATCTAGTTAGTTAGAAGAATCCCTTTGGAGAAGTATGGAATTTTTATTTGGATCGTATGGTTGTCGCAAACCGTTTTTACCATCGCTGTTAATTAACTATATATATTGGTAGAAGTTATTTTTAAACGCGAATCCTGAAGATCCGTTACATCTCTCAACAGGTATCTATCTTGTTCGAGACGAAAGAGATTTATCAAGGTGCCCAAAGCGTATTAAAACTAACTGTGCTTCTCTATTGATAAGCGGTGGAAATTATTTAGCTATCAATCAAATGTCTAGACTTGCGGGATTAATTTGGATTTTTTATTTTCTGCTGCAGACCGAATCCACTATACAAAACATGTACGAATGTCATCGATTATGCCGTGGTTACTAGCAGGAAGAAGTTTCAGAAACGCCTAATGATGGATTCATCCATGTCGTGTGACAACGGACATGTCATCACGCCCAAGTCATTTTCCATTTTTGTATTCATGTGAACCTATATCGATGGATGGACTAAAATATATGAAACAAAGCGATTGGATTCAGAGGGAAATGGATGCGAGAATTTCCAAATCCAGTTTTTAGCTGAGTGAGATATGCGGTGACTAGTTTAAAGCGCAAAATTAGGGGAAGTTTTAATGGATGATATTAGCGCAAGCATTCGAAGAAATAATGAAAACGATTGTCTAAAAATTGGGTAGCGACGTCATCAGCAGCAGCAGCAAAGGCAGTGGCAGCGGCAGCGCAGAACAGCCTTGAGAGGGTGAACTCGCACGATGGTAGACAAACAGCGACCCAAACACACAAAATGTAATCTTGAAGGGTAGATATAGGAGAAAGAGTCTTTTCGAACGTTCGTTTCTTATACATCTCGTGTATATATACATACACACGATTTTTTTCATCTCTCTCTCTCTTTCTCTGGGAAAACTTTGTTGTTTGAAGCTGTGCGCGCCGCTAAGCGATCATTAATCATGGCTCTAAGTTTCGGAGTGAGTGACGTGTCGGAACGGTCCGCGGCCCCCTCGTTTCTTCGTTCTCTGTGCTGCCATCCGAGCACACATAGAAAGAGAGGAGCCTGAAAAGAGGCACAGAAGAAGTCTAGCTGGAGAGAACGCTGAAAGAACTCCGGGGAGCTCTCAGAAAATTGCAACATCTCGCTGATCTGGCGATGAACTCCCGAATAAAGGATGTTCACGTTCGTACAAGCGCCGAAGCGTCGATCTTATTTCTTTTTTCAGGGGAAGAGGCGAAAAAACCGCATCCCGATGACTTGGCAACTCAATAACGTAATAAATATCCAGCTACTCGATTCAATTGCATTGCCACTCTTTTTTTCCTTCGATACTTTTGCTTCCAAAGCTTTAGTTTCATATTTTACTACCAAAGCTTTCAACTAATTAAATTAATTCCACTTTTATTGATATCAAAATTAGAAACATTTATTCAAAAATTCACTCTTTGAATTTATGATAAACTCTTGGGCAGTTTCTTGTAATTGAAACTTAACACTTGGTATAGAAATTAAGAAAAATCAAAGTGTTGGTAGTTAGTTTCCATACAATGGATGAGGATAAAGTGTAGCGTTGACAGGTTGGCGCGATAAGCGATGGTGATATTATATGCCACCGCGCAGTCGAATACGGAATTTAATATAATAACCATCATGCATCTAGATAAGTTTCGTTCGGTGTTGTTGTGGTAATGGATGGTAGCCTACTTGTCCAGTCATTTATAGCTCTTTCTCTCCGTGGGTGAATTCGGTAAGTACATTCGAGCCGCAGTTCTCACCCATATTGTATGAGCCGTCGTGTATCAGAGAAAATGTCCGAAGTCATCGTTACGCTGCTTTTTATCTTTATTATTAAAATACGAGCTCGCGCTGTTACCGAAATTGCGTTTCCTTGTTTTAATCACAAAAAGGTCGAAAATGCGAACGCACGTGGACCCATCATTATATTCCGCAGCCCTTTCATAAATACATTTTCACGAAAATTCACCCTGATGAATTGATTTGCAGCCAAATTGCCCATTGTATTGGAATTCCAAGTAATTTTGGTTTTGTTTCTCGATTGTTGTTATTTTTTGCATAAGGCAAAAATATTTGATGGATTTCTATAATATTTTTGATATTTTTCTCCCCTTGGAGTTAATTTTAATTAAATATTTTTTAAGGGTAGATTCAACTTGATGCATGATTAAAATTAATTACCTCTTTTAGCTTTGCCCCATTTTATCTTGACAAGGGTGTAAGAACAGTCATATTTTGGGAGTCCTGTGAAAGACTTTCAATTCCAGTACGAAAATTTACTTCTGTATTCTACAAGTTTATATATTATATTGGTAACCCTTAAAATAGCCCTTATGTTTAAAAAAATTATTTACACTTAACTACTCCCTAATTCAATGTTTTAGCTAAAAAAGGCGTAAATGAAAAGTGAAAAATGTAAGACTGACGTAGACTTGTTAAAGTAAGAAACACAGTAGTTAATAATGAAACGTTTGGGGACTTACAAGGCAGCTAATAATTCAAAACGAGCAAGATTGTAGTGAGCGATAAAACATAATTATAGGTAGATTTCCAGCTGGAAACACCTTTTTTTCATATGTTTTCCTCGTATATAAGTTTGCTGTCAGCAACTTCGGAATGCAAATGCGACCACCGATTTTTGTAAAGCTAATTTCGTAAAGTTTTCTTTCTCTAAAATTACTAATTTTTGCTATATAGCGAAATTCCCATTTTTACTTTTCAGTCAATGCGTGTTGTATCTTTAGATTGGTAGTCAATCAATCAAAGCAGGAAGGAAGCTCAAGATGGCTGCCGATGCGATCGGCGGCGAGGTAAATGAGATGTTTGCTTATCAAACAGGAACTCGAGATAAAATACTTGCTCGCGTTTCGGTTCGAAAACTTTTCGCCAAGCAATTTAACTCTCCCCGGAACAGTTCGCTCCAATGACTTGATTATGATTGATAAAGAAATTATATTGTTCGTTAAGTGATCGCACAGACAGACAGCTCAATTTTTCGAGCTCTCATCCGCACCGAACATCTATAAACTCTCTTATAAATTTTTGTTGCAAAATTTTTATAACCGTAACTGGGGAATATAACGTGCGCACGTGACAATAAATCAAAAAGTAACCCTTTGACTCGTGCATACTTCGCAAATACCCAAAGCAATAACCAATTACTTGTTGCGGTTTTACCATCGGCCATAAATCTTTCCATCTGTCTTTAATTTCAAATTGACAAAAATTTATTGAGCTTTTACAATAAATATATCGAACAAATGATATATTCCTCAATGCCCTTTTGTTCGTCGCGGAATCTAATTAAAGGTTGTGTGTGCGCCCGAATAAGAGTACTGAGTAACACGTGTGTTGGGAGCGCTTTTTAGTGTTACTGCGGTGTGCGTATGCCCTTCAACATTATAAATCATGCGAACGTGTCAAGTGCTTCATCAGTCTCAATATGATTTCCTTCTAATGATTATAAATTTTCTTCGTAGCTCCCTTTATCTCATTACTAATGTATTTATATATACCTTTGCCTTTTTTTTTTCGAAAGTTAGATTAGATTACACTCGAGAAACATAGAATTTCTATTAGATTCGCATTTAAAACGCTGTAGAAGATGAATGGCTAAATAAGTAATTGATCCATGCCTTTTTTTTACAAAATTGCTTATACATATGAAACATAAAAGAGGTGTTATGTATTTTGTATTTCATGTAATTAAAAAATCATAATGCAGATTCAGTAAGATAATTTAATACTTTATTATTTTTTATTAGAATCGCAGAAATAAATTCATTCATATAATATTAATCAGAGTACGGTAAAATTAAGATTGTATTTTGACAGTTGAAGAAGAAATGTCTCCGGGAAAATAATCAACTTCTTCCCCTTCTATGAGTTCTATACAGCATCTTATAGCGTGCAACATCTGGTGCAAGGTTCCGCTCAGATTTACAAGAATTAAACCGCGAACTTCCTAAGGGCATCTGCACATTTGAATAATATAGATTACAATTCAGTGGGTTATTAGGTGAAGGTTGGATGAGTAATTGCAATTTGAAAACCTTCTTTATTTCTCTTCTTCAATTACAACCATCGCTCATTGTAGAACAAATCAAATTATTTTCAAATCTTTTTCCACTGCATTTTTGCATGTCTTTTGGTGTGGGTTTCGCATTTATATAATGATTTGATAAATGGGAAAGCAAAAATTCACCACCAACACCTGTTGTTTTGTAAGTATATTTGCAACTGGCTGTAATATGTAATAAATCATGTATAATAACGCAGATTAATTAAGTCTAGACTTTATTACGCTCGTCTAGTTTAACAAATTCACTTCGGTCGGGTAAAAATAAAAATTACAATTATTTGTGGACAAATTAGGTGATTGAAAATCAGTAGCTGGTGCATTTTATGATTTGGGGGCTGCAAACCATTCACGATATCTATACTAGATCAGTATAAAAGCCAAAGAGGAATCGTAAAAGTACTTATTGTTGAAAGTAAAAGGACACAATTATTATTCATTTGTAAATGTCAGAGCAGTGGCCGATATTGAATATAGTGGGAGTAGTCGGACCACACGACACACAAGATAAATGATCTCTAATTCTTAGGATAGTTCTGTTTTCGAACAGCACTTTTGCGTATACTTAGCAGAGATACGTCGTGCATGTGCGCTCTTATAAAAACACATTTCCAGCAGCAGCTCTCTAAGGCTGCTGCCATTTACTTCCTAACGCAAAATAAATAAGTTATACAATGCGCGCGAGCTGCTTTCCACTTCCGTCAGGATTGTTTTCCGACTGTTCATAAATTACATCCACCATACATAGAAAATCAGCGGCAGATACATATGTATATGGAGAAAAAGACACCCAAACAGAGACAATCCATCAATAACGGCGAAGCAAAGCAAGCAAATTCTCATCGCTTTAATGGCCATCCAGCAGTCGCTGACTGAGAGAGTAAATTGCACCCTTGGGATTTTCGGAAAACTCAAAATATTTATCCGAAAAATGTCTCGGCAAAAGTTCGTCAAGTTGATCGATACGATGCACGCTTTAATTCGGACCAATGAACCAAAAGAAATGGCTATATCGATCAGCATTGTGCAACTCTTTTATGAAATATCAGCAATAACAATGGAAATCCCCTAAGAATTTCTTTTCTATTCCTAAGGACAACAATTACACAGCAAAAAATTGATGAAAAAAAATTATGAATTTTTAGCAAAAATAAGCAAGAGGGTGTTTAGTATTCTTCATCATGAATATAGTTTTGGAAGCCATTTGGATGCCGAAAACTTCTCATGTGATATATGCGAAGGGCAAAAGGAAATAACTACTAGGGATGGCGACCCTCATGATGATGTCACTTTGCTCATGTTACACACATTCATCCATTCGCATATCTTTAACGCCGCCATATTTTATTAAAAGTTTCCTTTGCTCTTTATGTAGTTTCAAAAGCAAAAAGAGAGACGGAGCTAGACCATTGAGGTGATTTATTTATCGCAAATTAAGACGTTAAAAAGTCAATAAATGTATACACGCTCTTGCGTATAGCTCTTCTAGCTGTAATAAATAATTATAAGCATAAAATTAAATCGTAACGAAAATGCGCTCGTGGTAGTTAATTACAGGTTCTAGGCTCGTAATGAGTAATTACGGAAGGTATCATCATTTTATAATTAACGCACGAGCCACTTATCAAAATTGTTTCTAGAGTTGATTGATATGTCTTCCGTATTTGCTAATTTTCTTTTGACTTTATTAATTATATATTTTTTTATTATTTTTAAAATTGTTGATAGTTGATTGTACCCTGTATAACATAGAAAACTAATCCAAAAAGAGTTCTAAGAAAAAACAAAATGCAGTCACGGACTGATTTATTTCCGATTGAGCTTTAAATCGTTTGCCGACCAATAAACAAACTCTATAGGTAATAATAAATGACCATCACTTACGAAGTAATGTTTTCCATTTTTGTTATTTATGTACCTACTTAATGTTTGTTATTGTTCGGTGCCTTTTACGAAACCGTGATATATTAATAATATAAACGTGAGTGCCAAAAGTGTCGGCGTTTTGGTTAGTTTCCAAAATTTAGCGCTCAAATTCAGACAAATTGCGCGCGTTAAATTCTTAACTATAAAATGGTTCGTTCCTCTGGAATTCCATCATAAATCTCCCGATTTGGAAAACCGATCTCAATTATTGTTATTAAAAATTTAATGTAATTCCAATGTAAATTCCCATTGAGGATCATGAAACGTGACCAATGCTGAATCGGCGCTCACTGCACTCACGCACACACACACGCCGAGAACAGAAAAGAAACTTAAAAATCGTTTCGTATACCTCCCGACGAAGCGTGTATGATATTTGCTTCAGATTCTGATGCCTGTAAATGATTAATGAATCGTTCTCCTTTTCATTATTATTCGAGTGCACACCGAGCTCTGCTGCTCGAACTGTTTGCGACTGCATTTGTGTTTGTGCTGCACGGAGCAACCCTTAGTGCAAATTTAGAAATTGTTACTTTTTAGGGGCGCTCTGCAACTATTTTTTGTCGATCCGCATTTACTTATTTTTTTAAAAGCAATCAAAAGCATCTGCAGATGTCAAGTTTTCCCATCTGACGTTTAGTTATGTGTTCAATTTCCAGCGATTTATATTTAGTTTCGGAAAATGTATGCAGTCGGTAATTGTTTCTTGGTGCGCAACATAATATAACTAATGATGTTTCGGAAAAGATGACACTTAAACAACGTGTCTTTGGATGAAAGATATGCGTCCGGTGAAACATTTTTCATAACTTTAATTTGACGCCAAACTGTGTATGCAAAAGTCTTAACATACACCAGTTTCCGAAATTACGCAATCAATGTAATAAATTATACTGCGAAACTTTCGGCTCAATTTTTATCGCCTCTTTAATTGACGTAATGTCAGTGTGTAGTGTGCTCGGAGAGCTTTCGATGGGTCCGCTGCTGCTGGTCATTAAGTACACATAAAAAACTGTTAGTCATTCAATTATCCCATTAGCTAGTTTGCTTTACAAACTACCCAATTTACATGCTGTTGAACGCCGACAATCTTTGGACTATTCAACAATCCCAGAAACTTTTGCTATTGCACTGGCAATGTTCTTTGATATTGGCGCACAAAGGTGTTTCAATGAAATATACAAATTGCTTTTATCATAAGGTATGAAGAAAAAAAGCAAGTTGAAAGGGATGTATTTGCATAAAATTTTGCGTCGCTTGCGAATCCCGTAGGATTGCAATCCTCAAGAGGGGTGCCTGATGACGGCACTGAAGAGCTACGTCTCGGTCGGTGCGCCTTCTCGGTTCCTCCCATGGGGAAAATGTCTGAATGCCAGCGGCCCAAGAAGGAAAAGAGAAAGGAAAACTTGCCATTATATACATTGCATGTACGCAGAGAAAAAGATACCGAGTGAGCCTCGCGCTACACTCTGAGGATGGATATATAGAAGCCGCCAATGGGAGGAGTAAAACCGCTTCGTCGTCACATTGTGTGCCCGCTACTCACTCAACTTCTCCACTTCCACACTGAATTCAGTTCGCTGCCAACCTCGCGATCGTTTTGACCGTCATCGGCTACTTTATCCTCTTGGTATATTCGCGTGTGTGCTCATTGTACTTTTATCTGCTCATAAAAGTTACCAAACTTTTATCGAAATTCAATCAAAACACTAAAAACTTGTGCAATTTACTGAAATTTTCAAAATTAACCCCCAGTTATCCTGTTTTATCTTTTAAGGACTATTCTTGAATTTTTCAGTTTTTGTTATTTTTTGTGAATTTCATATGAAAAAACTAGTAAAGTATAAAGAAAATATCGAAAAAGAAAATTTCCAAACTGTTTTGAAGCGATCGCGTGTTTCGCAGTTCTTCAGCTGCTGCTGCTGGTGGTAAAGGCTGAGAGGGCGCAGCGTCTGCGCCATCCATCATGGTCGATGACGTCGGCTCGTAGGATTCGTAGAAGCGGAGTCACGTGGTGTGTTAATCCAGTTTCGGTGGGCGTGTTAGTGTCCTGACGCAGCTGTAGTGAATAACGCAGGACGAGCGCTGAAAAAAAGACTAGTCCCTAGTGCGCCACCGGTTCCCCTCCTACACACGTTACAACGCGCCTAACAGAGTGAGACGCACCTATAGCATCCAGCGCTAGAAGAAATAAAGCGCGGCACACAAGAAATTAATGATCATGAGCTCGTTTTTGATGAACCCGGTGGCCGGTGCAGGATATCAGCAGCCACATCATCAGCATCTAGGCTCCGGTGTCGTCGTCGACCCCAAGTTTCCACCGACAGAGGAGTATAGCCAGAGCAACTACATCCAAGGCGGCGACTTTTTCGGAGGACATCATCTCAGTCAGCCTCAGCATCATCTGCAGTATGGTTACCACAACCATCATCAAGCGGCCGCACCGGCTGCATATGGACCGCCGGCCTCGATGCCCAACGGAGGAGGATACGGAAGTTACAATTACTATCATCCGCAGATACACCATCCTTCCGGACCATTGCATCCGCATCAGATAAGAGCGCCGATCCTGCATCCGAGCGAACAGACACAGATGTGCAACAATTTGCAGCCGCCCCCGGTTAGCAGTAACAGTATATTGCAGAATTTGGCGGACATTGCGCCGGTTGTAAGCAGTCAGAACAATAGTGATGTAAATTCGAGTGTTTGTAGTCCGGGATCGGCAGGACACAATCAGGATTCCCGCGGTTCTCCGCCGCAGCAACAACAACAGTGCAATTTGCAAGAACTAGGATTACGCTTGGAAGAGAATGTTTCGGACGAACAGGACGATTTGGACGACGATCCCGAAGGATCGCCTTTGATGGATGACGACGACGAAGAGGAGGATGGAGAACGAGTTATTTACCCCTGGATGAAGAAGATTCATGTGGCTGGTGCTAGTAAGTATCAAACCACTGTTTTGAAAGGACCCTCAAATCGCACTAAATACAAATCAAAACCTCTTTGTGTTGTCATTGTCGTGTAAGAAGTTACAAATTGCCGGCCATTAGCTTTATAAAAGATTATAAATTGCCAGTACTTAAGAGCTCATGTTCGACAAGGACTTTACGTGTTTGTTGTTTAAGAGAGATTTATCTCGAGGACAGAAGATATTCAGGGATGAACCGAATGCAACGTTCGATGGGATCACGTTCATATAGCAAGCGCGACGGACCCAACACATTGTGTTTTGACTACCTAGTGTCAATTTGATGTATTTCCCGTTATTAGTTTTCTATTTGTGTGGCCAATGAGGACACTCTTTGATCGATTGCGGCCAATTTTTAATGGATGCCTTTAAAATTATCACCGCCAGATCAAAATATTTCATATTAGGGAACCACACAATATGATTTTCAATACACACAATTTTTTTTTCTTTGAATTGTCGAAGTACGTATTAAAGAAACAACTTAAGAAACAATTAATCAAATTCACAAATCGTCAGCTCTTGTAAGGATTATAAATGGAATCACACTAAAAATAACACTGTTTCGCTGGAAATATCACACATATGGTTCCTTCATGTAGGGACATGTAATTAAAACCGATAATAATAAAGCTTGTGCTGCTTAATGAGTTATTAATGAAGGCGCTGACGAAAATGAATGAAAATCAATAAATAGTCATATAAAAAGTACAAAAAGCACGAATTTTTGATAACAAAGCCGCAATTACAGTTGTTTTTGCTTCTCGTCTTTGGGGGCGGGAAAATTCCATTTTTTTAACTTTTAATTTAATCTTATTATAAATATATATCTATATATTTGGATTAAAAGAAGAACAAAAAAGTAATGACCTTGCCTTGGGTCCCAGTCTGGCGGTGAAATTGCTTGTTTGTATCGACGAATAATATGCAGAATCATTGTTGGGACAATGAGGACGCAGCCTCTGGTCGGGCTTTCAAAGTGCGCATTTGCCGATACATTCTGCTTATTATCGTTTTATATGTTATTATTATTAATAAACTCGTTTTTTGTCCGTCCGACATTGTTTTCCCTCATCATCATGCATGCACAATGCACTTTTTTCTCCTCTCTTGTAATTCTATGAATTAAAGATATTGAATTATGTGCAGCGAACGGTCCGTTCACGCCGGGCATGGAACCGAAAAGACAACGCACTGCATACACGCGGCATCAAATCCTGGAACTCGAAAAGGAATTCCATTACAATCGCTACTTGACGCGCCGAAGACGCATCGAAATCGCCCACACGTTAGTGCTGAGCGAGCGCCAGATAAAGATTTGGTTCCAGAACAGACGCATGAAGTGGAAGAAAGACAACAAGTTGCCCAACACGAAAAACGTGCGACGGAAAAACCAGGGCTCCAGCGGCACGGCGAAGAATGCGAAGGGACGCAAGAATCAACAACAGCAGCAATCTCCTACGGGCGATAAGCGCAAGAACGGTTCGGGCCGCGATTTGGAAGGATTGGGCGAAAATATGCTGGACATGTCTTTGAGCGCGCACCAGATTCCTCCTTCGACCATCGGCGGACATTCCCATGCGCATCCAATGACTCCCACGACGAACATGCATCATCCCGGAATGATGCACCATCACGGCGACCCTCTGCACAGCATCAGCAACATCAGCAGCCTGACGCCGATCTCGTCGTCGCCGGGATGCGGACCAACGCAGCAGACGCAATCAATTAAGTCCGATTACGGATTGACAGCCCTTTAATTACAGCTGTGAGTTCAGTTCAGTTTCTAGGTGTGTGTCTGAGTGTCTGTGCGCGTAATAAAAAGCTCAAGTTAGGACTTTGGTGAAGCAGTTCTGAAGATGTCCGACAATATTACATGTATACCAAAAAACTTAAAAAACTAGTGTACAAATTGAAAAAGAAAAACTGAAGCGAAAAAATATCTAAGAGAAAGATGAACAAAACTGTAGTTTTAGTTGTTTCTAATAGCGTTTTCAACGTTTTTCCTATTAATGAGCAGTGAATATTCGTTGTAGTCATTTAAGAAAAATGAACCAGTGATAAAATGTAAGTTTTGTTTCTTTATTTTCTATTATTATTTTTTTTACAAATTGGTCTTTGTTTTGTTAATATATATGAAATATTTGTGCCATTTATTTTCTAATTTGCATGAAATTTTCCTCTTTTTTATTATTTAATGAAAACAGAATTAAAAATATATGAATAGACGAGCATAAATATAGAAGAAAAGAACTTTAATTAGTTGTAAATATGATAAATAATTTAAGTACTGTATAAAAATTATATTGCGATGTATACTTCTATATTAAAAAGCGAATCGAAAAAAAACAACAACAACAAACAAACATTTATTATTACCATTTATATCGAAAAATCAGTGATTGACATTATGATTATGCAACAAGCTCCTACACCTTGAAGTGTCACACACCGAATGGAAACCTCTGTGTGTGTACTTTAATAAAGACAGATAAATGTAAAAAGCAAACAAAAAAGTCCTCACACATACACCTATGCACTTAACGAGCTCTATAATTACCTCGTGTACGTGCTTTCTAAGACTTATTGCGCCTGCATGTATGTGCAATGCATATTCAAATGCAAATTGAGTTGTTAGAATCATCATCAACTATTATTAGATCTTAATTAATTGCTAAATAATTCCCTCGTGCAATTAAAATTTAGTTTTGAGGATCTAAAAGCAATTAGTATCGGCTGTCCGAGTTTGAAATTATAATTATAATGTATCTACATGCCACGGATTTTCTGCACATATAGACTGACGCGAAGAAATTGCCGCCTCCGAAAGCTCCGCCGATGCAAAAGAAGCTGTAAATAATTACAATACGTTGGATGCACGTTGTATATCTAAATAGGTTTTAGCGAAAATCCGTAATAAAAGCAACGGCTACAGAGCGAGAGGAAAATAAATCATCCACGCCAGAATTAACACTAACAACAACAGCATTTATTAACATGTCCGTTGTATAAAATAACTAGATGCATTATATTGCGCGTAAATTCTTTCGCTAAAAAAAATATTAAAAATAAACAAACAACCGAATATATATCGGCTTAGGAATGTTTATGATTTGTGATTCCTGGTAATCCTGTTTTGAAACACTTATAAAGTCTGAATATATTCGTTTTAGAAAGCTTTGAAACTCTCTCTGTGTTCTCTCTGGAGGATTGTTCGGCTCAACCCTTCCGTATTGGGCTGGTGGTCAGTCCCCGGCGATTTTAGTGTAAATCTCTTTTGCTAATTGCCGAAAAGCTTGACCGACAGGATTCACATGTAAATAAGCCACAAATTTGTCGGGTCTCAATGCAACAATTAGCAGATACTGCCCAAGCAATAAAAGTTTTCTTGCTTTGTGACGTTTCTTTTTGATGGCAATCTTTGTAAATATCGTTAAAAAAATTTATAATATAATTTTCTTTCATTTCATTTGTTGATTTAATTTTGGTAAAATAAGTTATTAAAAAAAAAAAAAACATTAGAAACTAACTTATTTGTCGGGTTTTTACTTAAAAGAAATAATGTTCCTATAGTTCTTTTTGGACAAATCATATCAAATGAAAAAAATTCAAAAAATAAATAAATAGAATTAGTATCTAGCTACCTAAATAAAATAGAAAACTTGAAAAGAAAACTGTAACCAATTTAAAGCAATATGAGTTGATTTACAAGTTTAAATAACTTGTAATCTTGAATACCGGAGCATCTCTGATAATAATTCGTCACATTTGGATTATTCATAGTTTTCAAAGCAAACAACCGGCTAGTGGTCAGTACGATCAACGCATTTCATAAGGAACGTGCTCTCCGCAATTCATGCCAAATTAAAAGACAATTAGCACATAATTAATCGTGAGTGTGAATCAATCTTTGGGATCATTACATTGGGAAAATATTGCAAGAAGTAAGTGTAACCTTCTTTCGCGTTCTTTCAAGTTAAAAATTAAGTCATTTCCAAATATCATGTTTTGCTACGTAAAAAAGTTATTTTCACCAAGATTTTGATGTCCTCTGCAGGAACTTACATCATTCCACACCGAAGATCTTATTCCACAATAATGTAAGTGCCATTTACTTCATTTTAAAACTTTTGTGACTGTTTATTTGTGTGTATTGTTAAATATTCTTACATAATTGCAAACAATAAATTTAACCGGTATACAAATAAATACAAGTAAATGAAAAGTAATAGAATGGAAAACATGCAAGCGGTTTTATCGAAATGTAGTTTTCAGTTTCGTAATAAGGCCATACGGTTTGTCGCAGGACAGAAAATCGAAACATGCTTTTTTATATATGGGGACCTAAAAAAGAGAATTTATATAGAAAAAATAAGGGAAAGAAGATTGTGTAAGTGTGGTATAGTACACAGGTGAACGTATTATCAATTTTGGGACTTGACGTGCGTGCGTTTCTTAAAATGACTGTCCTGTAGTCATTAATTTCATTGTCAAATTAGTCGGTTCTTTTTGTATGTGTGTGTGTTTGTGTATATGTGTATGTGTGTTTATGGATGCACTAGTTTTGGTTTACTGTGCTACACAGTACGAACTGTAAATATAAATATAAACACATTCGAAAATGTGTGAAATTACATTTCAATTCAATTGTTTGGTAAGTTTTTTTTAATTGTGTAAATGTATAGTTTAAATTGCTCCTTATTGACTTTTTTTAAATTAACAGTAATTGTTTCTTTTAACAATAACTGATATGTTGGTAAATTACTTCTTTAGACCACTAATATTATCCAGATTATTTTACTTCTCTTATATTGAAGGAATTTTTTGTCAATGATTCTTTATTTGGATAATTGCAAGATAACTATTGAATTTAAAAGTTTTGTAACTAAATAAAAAGTTTCATTTTTTTTAACAAGAAAATTGTTTCAAGCATTGAATCTAAAATCAAAAAAACATTTTCCAAATCAAACAGTTTTTATATAATATTACTTCAAATTACTTCAAAAGTTAAATGTCATTAATTCAATTTCCAATATAATGATTAAACAAGAAAATCAATTAATTTCAAATAAAAATTTCCTTCAGCTTAAGAACTAGGCAAGAATTAACTGAAAGCGCAAGTAATTTTGGATCCACTTTGTTTCTTTTCAATTTTACAAAGGCAAAACTGAAATGGCCGACCAAAATTAGGAAATTTTCGAAGAGAGGTTTCGACCCACTGGAACCCAACTTAATTGGCCGGTGCTCGAATTCCCATCAAAGAACCTTTTGTCCGCACGTCGAGAAACTAAAACGAAGGCCTTACAAAAGAAAAAGAACCCTCCCCGTTATAGCGGTCATTACAAGAGAATCCAAAAAAAAAAGGATCCTTCTTGGTTACAAGCAGAGTTTATTTCTTCATAAAAATATTGTTCAATTTTTCAAATTTAACAACAGTGCGTTTGCTCGGGAAAATTATTTCTTTTTACCAAGTTACAAAATTGTATGCTATAATTAAGATTAAAGCGGTCGCATCTGGCAAAGAGTGAATTTACGTAATTAAGCACTCGACGAAGACTACAAAAGCGAATTAAGCGGAACGTAATTATCGATCACAATAATGTTGGCGATGTGGCCCCATTCGTTCATTATCCTCTCTCTATTTTTTAACTTAATAAACTTGTTTTTTAAATTTTGAAACAATTTATTATTGTAACATTTTTGAACTGTTATTTGTATATTTCATACATAGGATAAACGAAAACTTTAGAGTCTAATTCAAGTAAATGCTGTTTAATTTGGTCTGATCGAATAATTGACCGATTGAATAAACGGCTCGGCTATAATGGAATGCAAGCGATCGTCGGCTTGAAGGACTATGTGTGTGCGTTCTACGAAATTAGGATTCAGCAGGAGTCCGCCAGACAAACTCCCTGCGAGCCACTGAGGTGATTGCCTGCCAATCTTCCTCTCCTCTCGGCCGTCGTCCTTGCACCCTTCTCGAAAGCCTTTTCTGCACTTAATCAACTCAGCTTTTACCGACTAATCAACTTTGTTGCTCTTCTCGAACACATATTCGATTACTATTATTGCATTATTTATACTGCCATTGGGTGCCTATTGGAAGCGAACATGGACGACTTTTAATTTAGGTCTTCCAACCCTCCACACACACACGCACCCTCCAAGTTTCCCAATTTGGTGTCATGCGGACAGCCCTCTGCCTTTCTATATCTATCTCTCTTTTTCAAAAAAAAACTCCAGCAGCCATGTTTCTTCAATATTTGATTTTTAACTTTTTTATAAATTAAAATTTCAAAACAAATTTTTAAAATCGCAGCAGAAAACTTTAATTAATAAAACAATTAGTTGTAATAAGCACTTTATACCGTTTTAACATTCATTAGAAAGGAAAGGTAAATATATACTTCACTTAAATGAATTTAAAGCAAAGTAAAAACATGAAGAAGATAAATAAGATGTGCGTGTACGAGTCGAATATAAGTAGTCTTAATTAAATAATGGATATAATTTGTTTGTGTATTACCTGTCGGCTCGCTGTGTGTGCTTTCTGCTGGTATTATAGCTGTGTAGGTACCTCGTAGAATATATGCGAAGGAGCGTTATCGATGAAACAATTATTCGAGCTTAATGTAATCGAAAGTGATTCTATTAGGCCCGATTTCTGCACTCTCATCGTCGACGGCACGGCCACAAAAACAAATATAATGAAGAGATTGATTGTGACTATTACTTGCTCTCTGCTGTGTGGGTCGGCATTACAAGTAAAATTGCAGCGGCTGTTCTGCATAATATTCAATAATTACATTTAATATGTGGCTAGTAAGTGCTTACTTGGAATATGTAATATGGTATTAGTATTGACGTGGTTATGTTTCGTCTTTTTACAGTTTTCTCTATATTAGGTGGGCTTTTTAAGATTACTATTTTTTAAATAGGATATCTATTTTATGGTAGGTTATTTTCAATAATTAAATTAATGTTTTTCTTCGGTTGAAATCAAGGTTTGTTCTTGTAATAACTATTTCCCGAACATTAATTTCACAAATAGTTAGCTATTATTTTCAATTACTAGTAATTATACTATCATCAAGAACAATTTTCTTAAAAGCATTTCAGAAATTCTGCTAAATAGGCTATTTCAAAAGACATTGATTTTAACCACTCACAAATTACAAAAATTGACTTTTTTATATTCAACTGACACTTAAAAACAAAAATAAATATTTGTAACTGATGCAGAGGCCTCAGAGGAACATTTTGAGTTAGGATATTTGCCTTAATTCTTTATTCCAAGAACGGAACGTGCCAGTCTCGTTGACCTAAATCGTAAAATTTTTGCAAAGCGCTCCCGCAGAACAGGACACACAAATACATTGAAGAAAAAGCATATCGTTACGCACCTTTCGGGTTGTCATTGTAATTTATGATGATAGTCTCCAAGAATAGGCATGGGGTTGAGAAATGATTCTGCAAATTGTCTGTGAATGTATAACTACCCTTTATTTGCGTTCTTTGTGCGCGCAAATTCGGCAGAGCGACCGCAACCGCCGCCTCTACAACCCGTCCATACCTTAGAACGCTCTCTATGAGTCTCTATATACTCCAAACAAATGCAAATTTTCTTTCCTCCGTGCTCCACCAGAGCTTTTTCTCGGTTGCTTTTCCATTAGTAACCTACTTAGAAGAAACAATTTCGTGACGGAATTATTATCCGGTTCTCTATTCAGTGTATATCTGAAAAAAACAAAGGGTATCCTAGTGAAACCTAATTAAACCTAAACTGACCCACTTAAACTATTATTAATTATTTGATTTGGAGAAGTTTTTTTTTGTTCAAAGATGTAATTATTTACTTTTAAAAAAGGTATTGTTGTGATATAGATGAAAAGTGGAATATTTTTAGAAGTGGTGCATATTGTATTCCTACAATACCGAAATGCAGGCACATTATATTAGAGAACATGTAATAAGTAGTTGTTCGTGGTCGGAAATTAATTGCCTGTTTTCGAAAACTTGTTATGATATCGACGATACTGTAGCAGAGCGAAGAATTTGATGTATTGTGTGCGCTTAACAATGTGTTCAAGAGTATTTTTGCAGCGGCGGCGAATTTCCGCTGCAGAGCATATAGCAAGCAGTAGCGGCAAAAATGAGAAAGAAAAAATGAGGAAAAAGACGACGAAGGGAAAATTCTCGTTACCAGTTTCCTGATGGGCGAATTGTGAAGTGGCACGCTCGAGTGACTTTCTTTTCTATTTATGCGACCGCGGCCGGCACATATACAGTGTGCTCCGGATGGATAATCTTTTTGGTGAGCGCATAGGGCGAAAAGGACGATTATGAAAAACAGCAGCAGCAGCAGCAGCAGCAGCAACAGAAGCAGCAGCAGCAGCACTAACATCGAGCCTTTTTCCTATAGAGCACATAGAACGGTGGTGCGGAGATAGTCTTCGTCGTCTTTTATACGAATCTAAATATCATGTGCAGTTGCGGCACAATGCAGGGGCGGCGCAGGGGAGAGCCGAAAGGGGCCCGGAGACATGTCTAAAGCTCTACGGTTAGGAGCGGGCTGACGTTTTATCATTAATCATGCGGCTCTCGCAGCCGGCAGTGCTGGCAACAGCATCAACCTAAATACAGATCCTGATGGTCTCTATACGTATTGGCCAACAACACATACATACATTCATATTC
>JASKGO010005262.1:0-56020 GCA_030556065.1 Holobus sp. GC000080
TATTATAATGATAAATTGTTAAAAAAAGTGTTATTAAACTTTTAATTAATTATTTAAATGTAAATTATAAATCTAAAATTAAAGAAATTCTATTGCAATAGTGTTCTTTATGGCTTTTTCCATTAATTTTTTTTTTTTTTTAATAATTTTAAAGTTAATTAATTTTAATTAATTAAGAAGCTATTTTATAGAAAATTTCAAAATTTCTAATTCATTTAATTATTTAATTAAATAATAGACTTTTTAAGCACAGCAATGAAAAGAGAAGGACAAGAGGAATGAAGATAGGATAGAAACAGCAAGAAAAGAAGGTAGAAAAACGGTGTAAGAAATTTCCAATGAAGAAACTCTGATCGGAATACTAATAACTATTGATAATTTGATAATTTACAATATGTGTGGAATAATAATGGGGAAATATTTGTAAGCCGCGCGGCACAAATTCCATTGCATCATCATTACACATATTTTTCCGTCGTTCGTTCGTTCGTTCGTTCGTTCGGTTCTTCGACGCTCGACGCTTGAATGACTTCTCATTTCATTCTCCACTTCTTATACTTCTTTAATTTTTTACCCCAGCTTCTAGTGGCTTGCATCTAGCACATTCACGCTACTAATAGAGCTAATATAGCAAACGGGCACACCGCTCCTTAATTGAAATTCTTGAATTCTTCCCAGGTATGAATTTCAAATACATATCGTATACAGCAATGCACTTCGATTTGCTACTGCAATTTTACAGTTTTTTACAGTTTTCCCCACTTGAGATAAGATCAGCTTTATAGAAATCAATCAAGCGCACGATTTTAGTACTTGAAAAACGAAATTCTTTTCGTTAATTAATCAGTCGTTACTGGTTCAATGGGATTAATTGGATTTTGTAATAATTGAAATAGTTGAAATTGTAGTTGTGGTCAACACTCCTTTATGAAAGAATGAAAGACAACTGTAAGAAACACTATGAAATGCTTTATAAAATAGAAAGATCTGTTGCAAGTGGCGGAGTTGGGAGCTATTTAAGATATTGCTTAATTGGCAAAAGCGAATTTCAGTTTCATTCATAAGAAAGAACCAAGAAATATTTCAAATAACGGAAACTGTTACCCATTTTATGCTTATAAATGTTTTGTTACGTTGTTGTTCGATTGTTTCGCCAAACAGCTTAACAGCTAAACGCTTAAAAATTATATGCTGAGTTTTTCTATACACTATATGGTTTTCTATGACGCCATATTAAAATGGCAGTAATTGTTTCTTTTCTTTTCTTATGGTGTTGCTGTAATAAATAATAATTATTTACTACTTAAAGTTGTCTCTATGGTATTTCCTATTTCGTTATTGTCAACTTATTATATTGTGATTTATTACTAAATTATCACTTCTTTTTTTTTGGGTTTTGTTTAGGAAAATTGAAAAACTGCAATTGCAGGATATGGAGAAAATTTATTTATTTCTTAGAGATTTTAATTTTGTTTCCTAATCTTAAACAAAAACCTTTTTATTTTATTTTTGATCTTTAAAAAGCTTTTTAAACTTTAAAAAACCTTTCAAATTTTTCCGATTTTACGCTAAAATATAACAAAAAAGTAAAATAAAAACAAATAGTAAAAATTTAAATAAGAAAACCCATAATAAAAACCATTAATTGCCAAGCCTCAAATACTTTTCTGCTTGCAAACTATGTCGAACAAGTTACAATCGTCAAAGATGTGCATAAAGTATAAAAAAGAAAGTTTTTTTTTTCTTTTTTCGTTGGCAAAGATGAACCACCCATTATTTACTTAAATTTATGATGTACCTCTGAATAAATCATACACCTTACAAGCAATACGGGTGTTTAATGTTCCTTTTATTTCATTTCATTTCATTTACAAACTGTAAAAATAAAGGCAAAGTTGTCGGTGCTTTGTCGCTCTTTTAGAAAGTTCGATAAAATTTAATTTCACGATATATGTATTTCTTTATAGTATATGCAGAGTAACGCTTTTCAGTTGAAACTTCATCAAACTGTATTTGGTTATGAATATATAGCTTTAGATTTATTAATTTTATGAATTGTTTTATGTTTTGTTACACTCGTAATATAATTACAATGGTAAATTGCAATAAGTCTATAATTATATGACTTTCATATTTTGATTGTCTTCCTATTTTAATAAATGAGCAATTATTTATATTATGCAGTTAGTATTTATGTAGTATATTATAAAGTATTGAAATTAACAAATGAATAATAAATCGCGCAAGTTCTTTGCTGATGTTTAAATAATAGAACTCAAACATTTCATCAGTTAACGCCTACATTATAATATAAGAAAAGATTAGAAAAATTTAGTTTTTCTGTGCTGATAGATGTTAATAATGAAATCAATTGGCTTTTGTTGTAATTTTTTTACTTTAAATTTCAGATATTACTTTTAAAATCCTATTAAATGGATTGAACTTTAGATGTAATTAAATTTTTAAAGTTTTTAGTGAAAAAAACTAACAAAAAAATTTTTTTTAATAAAGTTTTTAATGATTTAATGCGAAAAATAAAAGCAAAAAAGAAAAGTATTCCATTTGATATAAAAGGATAAAAGATAAAAGCATGTTTAATATAAGTTAACCATTTCAAGTCATTTACATTTCCAACTTTTCCTGCAATAAAAGTATATAAAACTATGGCAAATATGGCATTTATGTGAAATTCCTACAATTTGTCTGCAATCTGCAATATTTCTTATAGCTATTCCATTAGAATTTTTCCATAAATGCTCTGTGGCATTTGTATTTGCAAGATAATAGACAATAAAGCGTTGTAAAATCGGAAATTGACATTTTGTTTTTATTTTGTTTTCATTAAAAGAAAAAGAAATTTCATTTAATTAAAAAAAAAAAAAAAAGATTCAGAAAGCAATTGCAAATAGCAAATTTCAAAGATTATCACACAATTTAACGTACGCAATCTTTCTAATAAACCTAATAAGTAAAGAATAGTTTTTTCTTCTTCATTTTCCTGCGAATGAATAATGTTCATCCAATTGTGTTGTTGCCGGGGATTCTTATTCAAGAAGAGTTTCCCAGAGTTCCGCGTTCCTAAAGAACTTCGGCCAGCTCTGTCTGTGTTTGTTGTGTGTGAGTTCTGCGCCATTTACTTTCACTATGCTCGCTCTCATCAATAGCAGACAAGTGCATCAACTGTTGGAATTTCTTATTTATTACATGAAACAACAAGTGTTTCAGCACACAACACATAACATGTCTTGATCTCGTTGCAACGAGCAATGCTATGGAAGCTGAGGAAAATGTTATTGGGCCAATTGAAGCGGCAGCTAATACAAATGCGCTACGTATTTATTAACAGCACGTTTGCCGTGGAGGAATATATATATATATATATAGTATAAATGGTAGAAGTTGGTATATAACATGGATTACATAGGCACATGTAGGAGATTAAAGAGAATAGAAAGTCGATGCAAATAGCTTCCAAATCGTTGGCACTTGCATCAATCTGCGATCGTTTTACGAATCAAATCGAGGAATTTCCATATCAATTGCTGCTGCCGCCGCCGCTAGCTTAAATTTCATTTAATTTCGATAATTTCGGAGTATGTGCGAAATTTTCCATTTCGACTTTCGCGAAATTTGCAATATGTATGTCAAATAAATTTAATAGCTTAATTATAACAAATCGTTTTGTGAAATTTCAATTTTATGTTTTGATGATTTTCAATTGCTTAATTCATAAGATATTTTTTTAATTTCATTAATTTCATTGGCTGAAATTACTTCAAAATATTGTTTTTTATTTTTAAGTAAATTCCCTGTATTTTTTACTTGTTTTATTTTATAAATTTTATAAAAAAATTAATATAGAAGAACGGTAACTTTCAGTATTAATGTCATTAGGGAAAAAAATGTTTTAACTGTGCTTAGACTTCCACAGTCATTAAACTAATCTTCTCTAATGATTAATTATTTTACTCCAATGAAAAAAGAACTAAAAATTTAAAATTAAATAGAGCGCAACGAGAAAAACAAGATATCTTTTACAAGTTCAGCATATAACAAAAACTAAAATTAATTTAACTATTTTAACTGTACTTTTATTATTTAAAAGATTAAAGAAATTACAAAAAAATAAACAACAATAATAATAATCAGGAAATGTATAATGGAGATCACTTACCTTAACAATTAGTCTGTTTACAAGAAAATCGTACAGAGTTACAGACGAAACAATTAAAAATAACTATAAATATGCAATTAACATTTTTCATATTAAATATTCCTCGTTTCTAATTACATGCAGTTAATGCAGTTAATGTAGTAAATATATCGAAAAAGGAAAAACTTGAGCAAAGATTAAGTAACGTGAATACTACGAATAGTTTACCGTTTGCATGAGAAGTTATTTCATGCAAGAAGTTGCACATTTTCCGCATACAGTGTCTTCAAAATAAATTAGTTTCATGTAAGTTTCTTTGTTTTTATTTTGTTTGAAATTTTCTAATATATTTTTACATTTTGAATATTCAAAATTGTTATTTTTATTATTTTAAAAAGTTACTGAAAACTAAGCTTAAAGTTAACTTTATAATGTCACAATATTTTTATTCAGTTCAGTCAACTGAACTAAACAAAACATTCAAAAAAAGAAATCCAATTAATAATAATAAATTTTCTTTAAAAAAATATTTAAAAAATAACTCACAAATAGTTTTATTTTATTAAGAACTACTTTCAAAGAATCAAAAATGAACTAATCTAACCTAATAAAACCTTAAATTCAATTTAAAATAACCTAAAATACCCTGTACAGCATTCAATATGTATTAAATTTAATGTATTCAGCAGGTATTGTGCACACTGCACCGAGCGAGCAGCCATAAGATTAATTAGTGCAAATAATGACGAGAATGCGCGCACCCAGTACTGACTATTTTCTCTCTTCTTAAGAAGAATATTCCGAAGAATTTTTCTAAATATTGCATAAGATTTCTTCGGCACAGATTCGATTTTTTTTTCTTTTTTTTTTTTTAATTCTTCCAATAGAGGTGTATTGACAAAACACCTGATGTGCGTGTGCGTTATTAATTAATTAATAAATTGTTATGGGCGCGCCAACTGGTTTCTCATAGACAGATTCGAGATTTCTTATTGTAGATATTTGCAAATACTTATTAATCACACCTGGAAGGCCGCACTGTCAATTACTCAATATGAATGACATGGTTTTATTTAATTACCACTTTTGGAAATTTCTCCATACGGTTTTTTACCTATACTTATTTCTGTTCGTTTTTATTTTTATTTTTTCAAGATTTCATCTCGTCAACCAACACACCAATGTTCTTAAGGAGGCGATAGTGAAGCAATGGACCGTCCACACGTGCGATCCTTCGGGATCCTCGTCATTATCTTGCAACTACTGGCACCGATTTCCTCTCATGTTGCGCTCACTTATCCACCGGCCAGGAAATACGATTTGGATTTTTTGGATAGCTCAAGAACCAAAGCGCCATGTGGAATGCCTAAAGGTAGCTTAAAAAGATTTCTTTTTTTAGCTAATTTATTTTTAAAATGCAGCAGAAATGGTTAATTTCTAGAAAAGTAACCTTATATAATCTGAAAATTGTTTTTTAAAGGCTTTGATAGTTTGGGGAACTTTAAATGTTATTTGCAGCTTACTGCAATTATTATTTTCTCAAATAAAACACCCTGTATATAGTTTTAAAAATATTTTTAAGAGATTTTTCATGAAACAATAATTCTAATTTTGTTTTTTTGCTAAATTCACTTTAATTTTTACATATAAAAGAAATATCTTCAACACCCAAAAATATAAACAAAAAACAACAGTTATAAAATAAAATAAAGAAAATTAACTCTTGATGGGTGTCGATTATAGAAGATTATTAGCGGATGTGAAATCTGCAAAGAGTTTGCTTTGGTTATTAGTTGTAAATATTAATTGCTGCATAATTTACTGCATTCCTGCAAATTCAAACGCATTCTAAATGCCGTTTTGATGACGTTCTTCAGCTGTTAACTGTTAGCTGCGGTTGTTGCATTTCAAAAAGCCAAAGTCGTTCAACAACCTGAATACTTAACATTTAAATTTATGGTAATGATGATGTGGTTTCAATTGTCTTAGGTAACATCAAGACATCTATATTGGCCGGAAGCAAATTTAATGTCACGTGGCATCTTGGATATCCTCATAGGGTAACTTCTTTTGCTTTAATAACTTTTTATAAAGTAACTTTTATCTAGAAAAGATCTTTCTTTATTTATAGGGAGGATTTAAGTTGCAATTGCTTGATGAATTAGAAAGGCCAGTTTTAGATTTAACGCCAAGTGTTCAAAATTCCGAATATTTGGCTAATGATGCAACGTAGGTTTGCTTTATTCTTTTTAGAGTTGTTTTCACAAACCTTGTTTAAATAAATTCAAAATTCTTCATTTTTTAGATGATTTTATATCATTTTTTTTTCTATTTTGCAAAAACATTTAAACTAAATTGAATCTCCAAAAATGGTTTGAGAAAATGACCAAATGTTACTAACTTAAAACCGACTTGAACAGTTTCAAAGAAGATGAAATATTTTAGAGCGCAATCATTTCAAATACAACTCCCCCAAGATTACATTTGCAATAATTGCACCATAAGACTGATCCGTCAAGCAATCGAATGGGGGTCCAGTTATAAATTCTGGTCGTGTGCTGATGTCGATATCAAAGCTCGGAAAGAATTCCGGGAAACTTGCAGTGGCCACGGTAGGTACCTTTTGGGGCGATGCAAATGCGACCGGTTGTATTACGGCGATCGGTGTCAGTACCGAGATGAGTGTTGGGAAAACAGTGATTGCGGAAATCACGGAAAATGCATTGACGTTCATGCTACCACAGCACCCAGACAGCAATGTTATTGTTTGATGGGATGGTTTGGACCCGGATGCAATAAAAGTAATTTTAATTTTACTTTTTTAACTAAAAAACAAAAAAACGAAAGTTAATACTGATTGAATAAATTAATGAATAATGAATAATTTTAGAATCGCCTATTAAAACAACCGACATTGATTTTGATTTATATACACAAAAAACCTTAACGAAAAACTTCAAATTGTATTGGAGGATTATCAAGGAACATAAAGAATTGGAAGTTGTCATGGTTGCTAATGGTACCAGTTATGTAGCATTGGGTTGGAGGCCAAGATCTTTAACAAAATCCTGCAAAAATTGGCCTCAAATTGGGCCTGTTGTTGGTTCATCTGATTCTGAAGAACCTGGTAGTGAACCAGAACCAGAACCAGAACCAGAACCAAAATCTGAGCCAGAACCGGAACCCGAGCCGAAATCTGAACCAGAACCGGAACCAACGGCTGAACCTAAATCGGAACCTGAACCAACAGCTGAACCTAAGTCTGAACCAGAACCTACTGCTGAACCTAAGAGTGAACCGGAACCAACAACAACCGAGTCGACAACCACGCAAAAATCCAAATATAGAAAGTCATTATATTCCAGAAGGTCGGCATCACCAAGAGTGCTGGCTTCTTCTTCTAGTCAAACTGATGGAGTTATTGAAACCAGCGTTTCGTCTTCTGTTAGTGCCAGACAAGGTAGTCTTGCAATCTTTGTTATCTATTGCCGAAATCTAAAATAATGTTTGTTCTATTTGTGTGCAGGACGAAGAAGACGCAATGCAAAGAATGGTACGTAAAATTTTCGCTTAGAAATTTCCACAAGTAACATTTTAAAGTACTTTAGCAGAAAATTTAGTTGGTTTTATTACAAGAATCTTAAAGTTTCAAATATTTTTAACTCACAATCTGTATAAGGTGCAGCACAAGTTTATCTTGAGTATTAATAATTGGGTGGTTGGATGTTTCTATTTCTTGTAGAACCCAAAAATACCAATGTGGCCAAAGGATTGAGAACTGTGGAAAGTACTCCTGCTCCTGAACCTAATGCCGAACCCGAACCCGAACCTAATGCTGAACCAGAACCTATTACAGAACCAGAACCTACAGCCGAACCTAAATCTGAACCTGAGCCAACTTCTGAACCAGAACCAACCTCAGAACCTGAACCTAAATCCGAACCAGAACCCACTGCTGAACCGAAATCAGAACCCGAACCTACTTCTGAACCAAAATCTGAACCGGAGCCCACTGCTGAACCCAAATCAGAACCAGAACCTACCGCAGAACCTAAATCCGAGCCTGAACCTACTGCTGAACCCAAATCCGAGCCTGAACCCACCGCAGAACCTAAATCCGAACCAGAACCAGAGCCCAAATCTGAACCTGAACCAAAATCAGAACCTAAAGCTGAACCCAAAGCAAAAACCGAAACCACGTCTAGAGTAAGCAAAGCGAAATCAAGTGTTGGAAAAGAAGGTAAAACTTATAGAGTCTTCTAAACTTCTAAACATTTTATAACATCTCATTTTTTTATTTAACTAACATAACATTTATCACAACGTATAATTAATATTTTATTAGTTTTTTCTATATATATATGAAGGTAAATGAATTATCTAACTTTGTGGTTAAATTTTTAAAGAAAAACTGAATCCGTACACCCCACGCCATGACTTTAGTCCCATGGACTGCACAGATATTATCATTGGTTCCGCTAGGGATACTGCCAGTAGGATTGGTGACTACTACACCAGAGATAGATCAACTCCCAGAATAGATAAATTTTGGGGAGGAAAGAATGATTTAACGGCTGCAATGGGTTTCGAAAAAGATGGTGTCACGACTATATTGTTTAGAAAGAAGTTACTGGCGGAAGAACCAGCGGATCATTCAATTGAAGAGGATCTGATGCATGTTATTTGGGCCCAGGGACAGGAAACGGGAAAATATGCTCATGTGCCGAAATCAGGGGTCGAATCTAGTAATGCAAAAATTAAGGACTTCTACAGACCTGATGAATTGAAATATCATGGACATGGAAGTCAAAGAGGAGTCACATCAATTAACTTCTTTGGTGAGTAAATCAGATAAAATGTTTTTAACAGAATCCATGGCTATAAATATTGCTGAATATGATTAAAATGATACTAGTTCTAAGAAATAAATAAAGAAACCGGTTTTTCCAATAGAACAAAAAACCGCCTTGACGGAAACAACAAACTCTGCTGATGGTTCAGCACCGGAAGTCAAACCAAAAGAACCAAGTCATTGCGGTGGCGAATACAAGTACCCCAGAAATTGTAATTTGGAGAACCGAACTTGTGAATATGCTGCTAAATGGGAGTACATGCCTCGTAAAGACGAAATTCGATTTACATTGGTAACAAGTCATACAGATACTTGGACGGGAATTGCATTTTCCGATGACGAAAAAATGGTGCATATTTCGCAAAATTCATATTGCCTAAAAACATTGATAATGATACATTTTACAGAGTCAAACAGATGCAATTTTGGGTTGGGTCGACAAAACCGGAAGACCTTTCTTGATGGACACCTGGATTACCGGATATACGCAGCCTCTTCTTGACAATGCTCAAGAAATTTACAATGCTAGCGGTCGCATTGTTGACGGAATTACAACATTGTCCTTTACCAGAAAACGTATCACTAATGATCCCAAGGTATAACTTCAAGATCAAAATTAAATTGGTTAGGTTTCAAGAAATGTTATTTCAGGATTTGGCATTTACTGATGAGAAGTGTTTGTTTATGATGTTCCCGGTTAAAGGTGGTGCGTTCAATAGTGTTAATAAGAAAATCAGGAAACATGAAGTAATACCTGTTGTGTCTCCTGAAAGAATTTGCATTCGTTCTTGTGGAGATGGTAAGTTCTTGTAGAATTTTTTTAGTTTTATAATCAAATATTTCTCAAATGTTAACTTTTACAATATGTTATAATGAAACAGTTGACTTTATGGATGTCGAAAGTACCGAGGAACCACCAGGCTTATCTTACAATGTCGAAGTTAAACTGGTAGGGCTAGGGGAAAACTTCCATGCCCCTAAACCGGGTACCGTTGATTACCAAGACTTGTCTAATGTGATTTACGAAAGTTTCAAACCTGTCTTCTCCAAAATTCAAGGATACAAAAAAGCTACTGTTTCTAATTTGAAAGAGTAAGTTAATTTACAATTTATAGTAATTACTCCATCTTTTTCCGTTGGTGTTCCGATATTACCTGTTGATTTCATTGAGGTAATACCTAAATATCAACTGGTTCATTTTTAATTTCTGAAAATCAATGATTCCTTCTGAATATCGAATTGGCTACTTTCTGAATAAGTTTAGAAACAGATAAAGCAATACTAGCTACGAATTAATGGCCCTGTATGTTGTTTACAAATACCAATCGTTAAAATTTCAGTAATGGTAACGACGTAGTAGCCATAATGAATATTCAACTTGATAAGTCGGTCAACGAAAAAGGTAGAGCATTAGTTGACGAAGCAACTCACATGGAACAGATTTTGAAACCAATTCGCGAAAGCGTTGAATCGGGCCGCGTTGGGTCCCTTAAGTTAGACCCTCAGTATTTGGTCCTAGAACCTCAAAGCTGTAAGAATTGCCATTTCCTCATTAACTAATTGATTCATTACTAATTTTGTTACTGTTTCCAGTAACATCAAATGTGGTTGCTGATAGTACGAAAACAGAAGGAAGCTTCTTCCAGCTATCCGAAGCGAAATTGTACATTGTCTTGGGATGCATCTCAGCTTTGGTTCTTGTGGCAATAGTTCAAGCCAGCTGTACCATTTACCGTGCCGCAACAAAGCGATCTTCAAGCCATAAGGTAACGGAATTGTGATGATAATTTAGCAAAGGGCAAGTACACACGCAATTATTTAGCGTCCAATTAGTTTTATTAATTACTCAATTAATGTTTGATGAGCTTATTATTAATTTTTAATATTAATATGTTGAATGTTGCATGTTGCTGAAAAAAACTCGTATTTCATCTATTTCATTTTGTTGCGCTGTCTGCTCTGCTCGTACTGCTCTGGTGGTAAAATTAGAGGGTGTACAGTGTCCATCTTGGCCCCAGCTATAATGGGGGCTATAGTCTGCGCGCGCGGGGGGATTACTTACCCCACTGGGCTCCCCCCAGCATCGATAGGTCCACTAATTGGTGACCAGTGGGGTGAGTTTATTTTCTAATCACATTCTAGAAGTTCGATTTAGAATGCCTGGAAATTTGCTTCTTTCACCTAATTACATTATTTTCACTCTATGCTTTCTTTTTTTTTTAACTATTTTTTACTAACAGTTTCGTTATGAATTTCTTTCGCAGCTTCTTTTCTGTCAAGCTACTTGCTTAAGGACCTTTGAGGCTAGTTTTTTCTTAGGAAATAAGTTATATTTAATGGTTTAAAAACTTATTTTTTCTTTATGTGGTACGCCCTTAAACTTTCTACTGGTTTTTATTTGAAAACAAATTATGAAATAGAATTAAATAAACTAAATTAAATTTTAAATTTCAAGTCAAAAACCCTGCTTATTTAAATGTTTTTTTTTTTTATTAATTTAAAACTACTTTAAAGACCAAGTTTTTTTTAAGTTTAGGCTTTGGTTGAAACAAAATCAACCCTTTATATTTAACAAAAAAAAGAGTTGAAACTGTAGAAAACATAAAATTTAAAGAAAAAATAATACATAAAAACAATTAGTCGATTATTAATTAAAAAAAAAAAACCATCGAAAGCAATAATTTAAATTCCTCCTCACTAGGATCATTTGATTCCCAACTCAGCATGGAAGGATTACTCAGCAGCCAATACAAACTACGCCTTCGAGACCTATGACGAAGAAAAGAAGCAGCACATAAACGGCAAAAACCGAAGCGAAACATTGCCGGGGAAAAACTATCGCAGCGGTCTGCAGAGACCGCAAGGAAGACCTCCTAGTGTACCCGCAATGAGTCCATCGCAAGAACAACGCTATATGGTGGACAGTAGATCTTTGCAGCGTCCCGGAATGCGAGCCTCTTATCCTCCAAACAGTCTGGAGCGCAACACATTTTCTTTGCCACGCACCGCCTACGATCGTCATAGGCCTCCGCAAGACATGCAGCCCGACTTTTACTTTATGCCATCGCAACGGAAGTACTCCGGCGAAGTAGTCCGCGTCTACGTCGACTACAATCAACAGAAATGAACTGAGTTCTAATTCTAAACACTTCTTCTTTTAGTCTTGAGAGATTTTTTGTTTGTTTTTAATTAAATTTTGTCTCTTTTTGTGTTGTTTTTGTTAAATATTCTTTTTTATTTTTATTTAGAAGTGGTCCAAACTTCTCTTCTCTCTTTTGTTATTTTTATCTAGTACTTAGTTAAATGTAAAATTAATAGCTGCAGATAAGAAATCCTTCCGTGTCAATTAATTGTATACTTAAAGTAAAAACAAAGAATTAATGAAGTGTACCTTTTAAAATATTTCAAATATCAATCATTCAGTGGTATTGTAAATATTGTACATGTATTGAAATGTCTGGTTTTAATATTTGTCTTGTATATAAAAATCATATTATTGACTATAAGTAAAACTGTAATGTAATAAGATACCTTTAAACAATTCCATTTGCTGATTTTTTTTTTACTTCTTTTAATTGTTTTTTCTAAAAAGAAAATATTTTCATTTTAAAAATTTCAAATTTCGCGGCATGTTTTTTAAAACTAGAGCAGCCATGTTTTTTTAAACTAGGGCGGCCATTAATTTTCGTGGCGCTAAATTTAAATTTCAATTGAGACAGGGTAATTGTATACAGGGTGGTCATGGTTTCGAACCACAAGTTTTTGTTTAAATTAATATTTTCTCAAAACCACTTAAGAAGACTATATTTATGAAAAAAGAATAAAATCAATGCGTATCTTACCTTAAAATTGAAATCTCGCCCTGAAATTAAAACGGCAAAAAAGTAATGCAAAACATTTTAAACAATTGAAACTCTATATTAACTTTTTTTTTATATAAAAAATATACAAATCTACAGTTTTCTTACAATAACTCAAATTCAAGAACTGATTTTGCACCCACTTCACATCTCTTTAGTCACAAACAAAATGCATTTTAAAGATTCAAATTTCCATCACAATTTACATATTTTTTGGCTGCATATTTATTAGCAAAAGCAAACAGTATTTTTATCAGACTAGCATTCCGTATGTCTTGGTAATTGGTAACTAATCAATAATCAAATATTTCGCGATTGTATTTGTTGTAGTTTGACGATTGAACTAATTGAAAATCAACTAATTGCAACAAATGATTCGTCGCAGCAGTAATTTTACTGTTGATTCGGCGGATTGTTGTTTAATAATAATGTCACCTTTGAATATTACTACTTAGTTACTAATAGAGTAGAAATGTATTGTTATTATCACATATTTTGGTAAATAGCTGCTGAGAATTCATTTTGTTACGCTATAACTGACGCACTTTGGGTTCCTTCCACGTCCAAAAGTTCGTCGTCGCCAGAGAGCAGAACGTCGTTCTCCGAATCGGTTCGCGCTTTTTTCCTTCGCAAGGACTTATACTGCATTCGCACTTTTTGCATCAGATTGTTATCGTTGGCTCTGATGCGTCGTTCGGCTCTTGCTTTGGCGCTTATGTGATGCATCAGGAAATTGTCCGTTACCCAAAACATCAACAGCTGCAAATTTAAAATATTTCATTAGTTTTCTATCATTGCTAATTTTTAAAATAAACTTTAAACACCTCAAATCTTAATAATTAAAATTATTTAAAGAAATTAAATCAGCGGTAATACTTACATTTACAAAAAACGGAATAATGAGCATTACAAAGGCGAGTTCGATCTTCGGATTATCAAATGGCGACAAAATAAAATCTTTAACGCCATCCCAAAAATCCAATTGCATGAATAATGTTATTGATACTTTAACAATAACCATTAGACCCAAATAAAGTAGACATTGCGCCAGCCAGGCATTTACTAAGGGAGGTTTTCCTAAAAGAAACATTAAAAATAAACTTTTTATAAATTTAATTCGGTTTTTTTTAGCTTACCGTATTCTCCGAAGTTAATTAAGGGCCAATTGTTCCTCTTTGATAAATATTGCGACAATTTAATGCCAATAAATATGATTAAAAGACCGATCGAAGAATCCAATAGGAAGTTTATGATGTACCTAAAATAAAACACAAAATATTATTGAAACCATTTTTTTTAATGTATATTCAATTATAGGTATAAAAGAAAAAGAAAGACTTACCATGTACAAGCATCACCAGTGTATTGTCCAGCAAGCCAAACATTAGCCATGTGAATAGCCAAAGCACCAATTCCTTGCTTAGAAGTATCATAAAACCATATAAGCCATGATCTTCTGGATCTCTTCGGCTCACAGAATCTTTTCCCTGAAACATTTACAGAAATTACAACTAATGCTTTATTAATTTCTATTCTTTGCAGATTCTTTACCAATTAAACAAGTGAATGCTAGACAAGCCAGCAGCACCTGCAGGAACCATCCAAAGAAATCAGTGAGGGAATCCTTGTGGCATCCACTACTAACATCCTTAAAGTGTTTTATCGATGACTCTTGCATGATCTCTCACATTATTTAAAAGCAAAGCTAATTTTTAGATATTTAGGCTTTATTTTAAAACAATAATTTAACAATAAACTATTAAAATTGTGGACAATTTATCACTTGTAAAAAAAAAACAACACAATACAATTTGACCCTTGGTAACAACGTAAAAACGATAATATAATTTATGGAATTTGAGGCCGAGCAATACGGCAATCTCCTTTATTGAACACTGACTGAGTTTTCTCTTTTTTTATCGATATTGACACGATTAATATTTGCATGGAGTTGATACAAGTTATTGAAACGTGAAAATTAACGTAAATGCAGTGGTGTATTAACGCTTTTTTACTTTATTTGCTCTTTTTCTACGTAAATACTGAACACTTGAACGTTTTTAATGCCATTATTTATTGTTAATACGAGATTAATTAGGAAATTCTTACGAAACTCCTTTCCAGTGGTCGTGGCTAAAATTTTAGGTTAGGTTTCTGTACCAGTTGAAAGTTGGTGTATTTTGGGTTGCCTGCATTAGTCATTATGTTTATGTATCCTTGAAGTGCACCAACACATGTAAGTGAGTTCTAAGTTAAAAACATTCATAGAGTCGAGTTTTAATAATAATTCATCGTTAAAACAAGGTAAATGTTAAGTTTTTAGGTTTTACATATAAAAATCGCGAATTGATACAATTTTCTGCTTTGAATGTAATGAATTTCCAAAATTTGTGTTTCTTAACCTAAAAATTGCAGCAGTAGTAGTAAAACAACGTCTTGTGTGGAAAATGCAGTTGCCTGCACCCAAAACAGCAACAAAAGGTAAAGAAAATAAAGAAAAGCAATTAAGAAAGTTTATTTGTAAATGCTAATGCAGTCTTTAATATGTAATACATAATAGAAATACAAAAAATGAACTTATACAATGAGATATTAGTGATTGCTTGAAAATATAATTAATATAAGTGTCTTTTAAACATGGAAACCATTCTCTAGATAAACTTCACCCATCCTATATCATCAGCACGCTAATTAATTAAATTAAAAAATATTACAGAGAAGTTGTATCAGCACATGTATATTATAGAAAGAATGCTTTGTACTCTAAGATCAAAACTCAACACACAATTTTCAGTTATACAGAAGCAAAGAATTTACACTAGAAGCAAAGAGATGCCCAGTTTTACCCACTAAGACTCCTTGTAGGTCTCCATAACATGTTTCCGGTACTCGGTTTGGTTCTTCCACAGTTCTGCTGCGTTTGCATTCAGAGGACTATCGATATTTGGCTCGCCCAACAGCGCTTGTATTGAAAGCAGAATTGTTCTAATATCATACAGGGCTGACCATTTGTCTTTCAGAATATCGAGACATATGTTGCCGTTACTGTCGACGTTAGGATGGAAACACGAAGTGATGAATTTCACTATGGGAGCCGTATAGGGATACGAATTGGGGAACTGCAAGCTGAGTTTGTATTTCTGATTCTCGTAAACTGTGTCTTTGGGTCCTGAGATTGTGCCAATCCATTTGAACAGATTTTCGCTTTCGGGAAAAGCCGAAATACTTTTGTCGGGAGACATCATTAGAGTCATGATTTCTTTATGCAGTCTACGGGAGCATTTACAAGGGAAAAACGAAGAAAATTGAAGATAAATGGTGAGTTAAATTAGGTTAGATTTTTCATACCTTTTGGAAACGGCGTGGTTGTCCGAGCTGAAGCTCTTGTTGTCGCCGTTTTGCTTGATGGGCCCCTGATGTTCAAAATGTGGGTTCACGTTTTGTGCCATTTCTTTTTGCAGTTGAACTTAGAGCGTCTCAATTAAAAAATGGTACAGAAATAAATGATTCGTTAGAATAGCCGTTTTTCACTGTATTTCTGTGACTGTATTGGTAGCAGTGCTGTCACACTGACTGTTCGATTATTGGCCAATAGAATCGTTGAGGTCTTTTAAGATAACGTAACGGCTTTTTTGATTGGTTTAAAAAACAACGATTACACTTTCATTGAAAACATATGAATATCAGGGTATAATTGGTTGCTTCAAATGGCAGCAATTGTTATTCATTATTATTGTGAGTAAGTAACGTTTTAAAGAAAATTAAAAAGAAAAGCGATTTTAAAAGTTTAAAACTCAAGAAAGCAGTTCACAAAAAGTTCCAAAGAATGCCACCCACCAACGAACATAGAATTCAAAGGGAATTAAATAAAATGCAACAGTTTCCCTCCATTGGAATATCTGTTAAACTGGATGAGCAAATTAACAATTTTGAAGTGAAAATAACAGGTCCTGAGAATTCCCCATACAATGAGAAGGTTTTCACTTTAATTGTAAATGTCCCAGACAATTATCCTTTCGAACCACCATCAATAAAATTCCGTACAAAAATCTACCACCCAAATATTGATGAAGAAGGTAGAATTTGTTTGGATGTCTTAAGACTACCACCGAAAGGAAGCTGGAGGCCTACCATCGGTATAGAGAATTTACTTGTGGCTATTAGAATGCTCTTGGAACATCCAAATCCAGATGATCCATTAATGCCACAAATAGCTGAGGAATTCATTAACAATTCAGCAGAATTCTACAGAAAAGCTAAAGAGTTCTCTTCCCTAAATACTTAAGTTAATTAATCATCAATTAAATTGAAAATAAAACAATTATTTAATATCTAATTCAGTGTCTTTACATTGTATTGTTTCAGTGCTTGCTGTTGACTCCTGATCTTCATTAGTTTCTTCAGTTAGAACTCCATCTTGCACTTTAGAAAATTCAGCTGGATACTGATTGTTCAGTTTGCCTTTGATGAGGTTGATCTTCTTAAAGATGTAGTCCATGTCCTTTTTCATGTCATTCAATGTTTGGATATGCTTTTTGAATTCAGGCACTACAGTCTTCAGTCGAGATGCACTAAGTGCATTGCAATTTGTCAACATTTCGTTGGTTTTTTCGAATCGTTGCAACCTAAGAAGCAATTTATTAATAAATGAAGTTACTGCTGATTAAGGGGTAAGTCTAACATTTGCTTTTGGGCTCTTATCATTGCTTCAACGTCTTGCTGATTTACAATTCCAGCTAAGCCTTGGATAAAAACCTCTGGTGCTGTGTAATTCTGGAAGAATTCTATGCTGAAGTCGCTTTCAGGTGTGCCTTTGCTTTCATCCATTTTTTTTTTTTTTTAATTTGGGTTTTTACTTTTGTTGTTTTGTTTTTAGGTTTTGAATTCTGTTCATTACTCAATCAATACTTGGTGGAATTTCATCACAAAGTGGTTTGACTACTGGAAATACTTCCTAAACTGAATGGTTGCATAAGAAAATTTTTAAATTACAATTGAATTTAAAGAAATGGAGGAAATTTAATGATTGCTTAGTAATACAGGATGTTTTTCAAATGCAGAAGGGTATTTAAGTATGGAAACCCATAAAAAGGTATTTCAGCCGTTGTTTTTTTAATAATGAGTTAAAATAATTGCTCATGTTGCTTTTATTTTCTACATTACCTTGTTAAATTTCCGGTTAAACCGGAAGTAATCTTATTATTTCTAAAAGAAGCTTCATTTTATTGCAGATCTTGGTTTACAAATAAAATAATGCATTTCACTTCATGAAAAGTCCAAATCTTCTGTTAATGTTAATCATACAGGGTGTCCCAAGAGTTTGGATCATCAAAACCAAAAGTTTACCGGTAAAATGTAAAGAAAAACCTTAAAAAATTAACAAATACTTTTTAAACTCAAATAAACTAATTCTAAATTTGTTCTAGTGATTCACCGCTTCCGGAAATACCCGGAAATGGACAAAAAACTACTTTCTGGACGGAATCCAGGTGTGAGGATCGCTCGAAATTGTACTTGTGGGAGGTTGCATCATGCGCAGTTTAGCGTAGCGCATGAGATTTGTTCGAGAATCGCGATTTATCGACGATTCGACGATGCTCCGTGTTGTCGTGGTCGGAAAAAACGTGATAATCTGCTAACTGCTATTCACAATTGACCTTGATGCAAGGCAGGAGAGCTGTAGCAGTGAGCAACAATCGGATTACGCCTTTGATTAACGCATCGGGCATTACGTTACGGCGTGCGTTACAAGTGCGTTGCAAGTGCACTAAAAAACCGGCGACGTGCAATTAGTAATCAGTTTTCCGGACCTTCGAAAACAAAACCGAATTACTTTGATAGCGGCTTTCGACGCGTGTGTCGGAAACATTTACTAGTGATGAGAATTCCTGGCGTGCCACTCAAGTGGTTTCACGGAGGACCACATCGACTCTTCGCTCCTGAAAGAGGTTAGTGAACCATCGCACGCAATCTTACGACCTTCCTCCTTAAAAGCGCTAAAAAATGCGAGAAAAAAGGTAGCATTGAGTGCTGATTTAATGAATTTTGCACAGTTTTTTTAAATACTTTTAGAGCAACAGAAGCAATAGAAAAATATAAAAAGTTATTAGCCAAGGGGGCTTTTTAATTAAGGAATTAAAGAGAATTTGCCAGTTGCAAACAATTGCAAATAATCGGTAATTTTAACTTCTTTATGGTATTTTAATGACAAATTGCTAGAAGCAAAAAACTGATTTGATATTTGCTTATAAACTTATTAATAGTTAGGAATAAGTAATCTAGATTGCAGTTCATTTATACAGGGCATGTTTTAATCAGTTACCACTTAAATATTTGTTATTTTTTTATTGATTTACAGCACAATTTATTGAGTCTAAAATTTAGTTAAAATTAGTTAAAAAACATCTATAATCCGCTTTAAATAAATTTTTTAACTTGAATCTTACCGAAAAGGCTCTTCAAAGGCCTTGATTACTGACCCTGTACAACAAAAAACAAATGACTAAACAATAATTAAACAATAATCAACATGTTGTTGATATTTTGCGGACGTTACCATCACTTGCAAATTGTGCGGGTGTTTTATTGTAGTAATACGAGGAGTTTAAAATGATTGATTATTTAGAAATGAACTAAAAATTAAGTAAAAAGTTTGCAGAAATCAAAAATGATAAATTAGTATGTAGCAGTGTTATGAAAAAGCGAATAAATCGGTGCTTTCCACTCATAGAAATGTCCGTTTGAAAGCGTTGTAAATGCGCGCGCGGTTTTAAATTTCACCGGCCGGTAGCCGATTCATTTATCATTAACCACACCGTATGTATATGTATACTCCAATACTCCATGTATGTACGTAGTATATAAAACGTTAGAAGCGCCGGCATCGTCGTTAGTCACACAACGGCATGCCATCCGACGTGTCAGTCAAATAACAAGTAACAAGTACTGTTTGCTCAGTCGGTGTCTGAATTTATTCAGTGCAGACTGATTCACGGTAATTAGGCTACTTGCAGCTACACTGCATCTTCTAGTTGTTTTGCTTTTTTCATTAAGAGACAGGTGCAGTCGTTAGATTGTGCGTTATGCAAATGTAGAGCTTGCCCGTGTTCTACTTTGGCTTATAGTTTAATTATTAATTGAGGATTGCAATCGGTTTTTTTCATTTCATTGAAGTTTGCACAAATTACCAGACGGTGAGTGTTTTGATTTATATTTTTTTTAATATAATTTGCAATTTTTGTAATTAGAAATGGCACATTTTTGCACTGATAAAGAAAAGTAAGAGAAGAGTGGTAATTTATGGGAGAATATAATATTTGGATACTAGATAGTAAAAAAAAAAGTTTAGGATGACTTGATAAAATTTCATGGACTTGAATATGAATATTTATGAAGATTTCGTTTGTTCATAAATATTAAATATTTTAGTGGATTACTTAATTTGCCTTTTAAAGGACATTTATTAGACTTTTCGTTTAAGTAGTTTTTTCTTTCTTTTTTTTTTACATTTAAAGTTGTTTTTTATTTGAACATATTTTTCCTTTTTATTATTTAAAAAGTTGTAATGTAAGTTATTAATTTAAAATGGAGGCATTAGTTCTGGGGTCATACTGTATAAACTTATTTTTAACTTTCCGCTCAGTACTGGACTGCAAAAGGCTTAAAAACTTGCAAGATAAAATCTTCTGTTCTATTTTTGATTAAAGTTTTTGTGTGTTCTGTATATTTACCGGAAATATTACGTTTACTTTTCAATTTTCCATCCATAAATTAGAATTTTCATTTTTTCTGCTATTTTTAAATAATGAGTCATGATTCTTAAAATTAAACTACCGCAAATTAATATTTATTTTTTCTTAAGATGAATTCTAAAAATATTGCTCCTAATTACCAATTTGTTTTTTTATTTTTATATTTTTACTAAAATGTCCTACAGAATATATTAATTCAAATAAAAAAAATACTTTTTTTTAACTTTTTTGCTTCATGATAAAAGTAAATCTTTTTTATTAAGAATTTTATTTAAAAAACTAAGTATCTTTTACTGGGAATTATATTTAATAATAATAATTCATTTATTTGGCAGCTTAGAAGACTTGTTTAAATAAATTAACATTCAGAAATTTAAAATTCCAATTTAAATTTCAGACAGAAAATGCCGAAACTCTACTATATTATTTTAATTTTAATATTTATAATTATTTCCAAATGTTGCCTTGATAAATCCATTTTTTAACATTAAAAAAAAACATTGTCTTACTAAGTAGTAAAAAAGTTGGAAAGAAATTCCATTTAAATCGATAGAAAATATTGACAATAAACCAACAAATCGCTTTTAGCACTGATTAAAATTATATTATGATGATAATAATATTAAATATTAATTATATTATTCCAAATATTTAAAACTATCGACCCACACTGCAATCAGTTAATTAGTTATCATTTTTTATTGGTGTTATCTTTAAAAAAGTTTAATGGTTGATTTCTCAAGGAAGAAAACCAAGCAAAAAAGTAAGAAAAACGTTTTATGAAATAATAAATGTTATCTCCAGATATGAAGTGCCTTTTAAAAGTGAATGAAAGTTAAAAAGAAAACTTAAAAAATGGAATATACTCGTGTCTCTCTTTTTATACAAATTAAAAAAAAATTGAAATATTTACAAAAAGAGATGTGTGGGCTTCTTTAATCATAATAAATGTATTACCTAATGTGCAAATGTGCAAATAAACCAACTTAAGCAATAAAGTACTTTAACAACAAATATAGACAAACATTTAATGTTAAGTCGTAAATTTAATGCACGCAATTTGCTGTTTAAACGTTCAAAAGCCAAAAATTTAAATTTTCCACTCTCAACTTTAGTTTAGAAACTTTAGTAGCAGCTTTCCACTCGTTTAAATTTACAAAATAACAATTAAAATTTACGCAATCGTTATTATTGAAAATTCATTAAATGCTGCAATTTTAGTTATGCTATGATATTTATTAAGTATATTGGTAATTAGGTAATAAACAATAACTCATTTCGTTTGAAATTATTACAGTTTTGGAAATGGAGAAATTTCAATTGAATTTTCAAGAAAATTTTATTGCGCAATCTTTTGAAATTTTCTGTTTGTAGCTGTATGAATAGAGAGTATGTTGTTATTAGAAAAGTTACGTCATCAGCATATTCAAGTTTTTCCTTTATTTTGCTTTGATTTCCTGGCGTCAAAAGTAAATTAATTATTATACACTACGACTACGAGGAAAATCGATTTTCCTTCAGTTTTCCAGGGCACCTCTGTTACCCACTTTCTTCCCTCGTTATGCATACGTTAAAAGTGTTGTTTAAAGCATTCAAAGCATATTTTTCTTTCTGTTTTATATACTGTTTAATGTTCTTTTTTGTTTTTATTTAAATGCTACCTAATAAATTTGCTAGAAAAGTTCTTCAAGTTTTTTAAAGAACCAAAATTATCTTGATTTTTAATTAATTTTTTTTTAATAACAACTTGCTGAAGTATATTAAAATTAATAATATTTTCAATTTAAAAAAACATCCTGTATATGGCAAAATATAAATTATTTAATATTTAATTTGTAATTCTTGTAAAAAGTCAAACAAAAAGATTAAAAAAAAAAACCCTGCTTTTAACCAAAAAGTTAAGAAACATAAAAAGAAATTTTTATTTATTATTGGCTGCTCGTTGCCCTCAATAAAAATACCTTTTTAAAAAGGAAAAGAGAGAAAAATTTTCAATGAAAGATTAAGAGGATGCATTTTTAAGGACAGAAACTGCGTTTTAAAAGCAAAAGCGATAAAAATAAAAAATAGTTGAAATTTTCCATTAATGATTGTTTTTCGGTTTTAACTTTTAGTTTTAAAGATAGCAACAATATAATTTCAAATGAATTACCTTGCATTTTTACGATGTCTAATAAGTAATAATTATTATTAACTAATTAAAAAAATATTCTTCAAAAAATCATCAGGAAAACTGCAAAATGTATAATTTATTTCCTCATATACAAGGAAATTAATCCTTTTTTACTTATTAATTATTATTGATATATATTAATAATGCTGCCATTATTGTGGTAAACTAGCAATCTTAACGGTTAATTGGTTCCCCATTATTGCATTATGCAATCGTTTAATTAGTTCCTTTTTTTGCTCGTTAAATATCTCCTTTTTTTTGTTCCGCTTTGTCTGACTTTTTAATGATTTAATGAGATATCTGCTGTTGCAATAACCATAACTAATTGTTAATTATACTTAATAATTCTGAATAAGGTTGTTGCCAGTTTCTCATAAAATAATTGTTTTTTTTTTTAAGTTTTTAAATTAAAAATTAAAAATAAAATCTACTTGGTATTTCAAAAAATAAATAATTGAAAAAATATTCTAAATTATTAATAATATTCAGTTTTCATTGTTATTTTTACCCTGTATAAACCTTTAAAATCTATTAAATTTCTAGTTTTCTATGTTTCCAACTTTAAATTGTTGCATATTGCACTTTATTTTCTGGTTGTGCTTTTTTTTGAATAATTAATTTAGTACCGTTGTGTTTTTCCACTTTTTTTCCACTATTGAAATATTTTTCGACGTAAATTCCTGTAACTTGCGAACTTGCGTCGAACTGGTTATTGTAAATTCAATATTACTTATATTAAAATTTAAATAATTCATTTTTTATTGCATTTCTATATATTTTTGAATTTATAGTTTTAATTTATAATTTTAACATTTTATCCAATGCAGAAAACTTGGCAATGTTAATAATGACAAAAATTCCGACTTCCTGTTTAGCCAAAAATAGCAATTTACTTTTCATTTATTATTTTATTATTAAAAAAAAACTGGTTATTCTTTTCAGTTAATTGCATTTAGTTTAATGTAATTCAATTTACTTATTTTACTTGTTTATTGATTCAATTTGTTTTGTTTAAAATGACTATTTCATTTATAATTTAATTAATCATTTTAAACCACTATACTACTATTCCAAAAAATTCCAAAAATAAAACTGAAAAAATGATATTCTATTAATTTTTTTGTTTTGTATTAAGCAGTAAACTGTTAGCCCTAAGCAGTTAATAAAAATTTCAATTGAATATTTAATAATTTATAACAGAGAAAGGACGCTTCGTCGCTTCATAGCTTTCCATCGATTTTCCCATTATTATGATTAATATTATTTGTTTTGTTTTTCAAACAATTACATGCGCACAATGCTTGGTACTTTTTTATACTTTAATAACAGTATATCAGTATCTGAAACCAGAATACAAAAAAAGTTTAACCATTTAACCTTTAAAACTTTTTCCACTTTAATATCCTTATATCGATTAGTAATTATTTCACACAAAAAAAAATTAGAGTAGTAAGCCAATAAGTTACAAGAAAAAAGAATTAGAGAAACGTACAGTACACGGTATAATAAGTACGAAACAAAGGCAGAAATAATAAATTAATAAATGAAAATGACCAAGTCGATTAGCCAACATGGAAGCGGTTGAAAATTCATTCGGTGGCTAGCCCTAATCGTAATTCCACCCATTGGACGTTGCAATGAAATATGAAAAATTAATATTACCATTATAAGGAAACACATGCAGCCCTACATTGTAATTCCTTTTGACCCATTTTCCTCATTATTTGCTCACTAGTTTGCTTAAACATTACTAAGTCGATTGATTTGTTATTTGATTTAAAACTAGGCGAACCACTGAATATAATAATTTTTTAATTTTAATATTTAAAAATCGTTTTTGACTGCTTATAAACAATTAACTATACAAAATGAGAAATGAGATGTGACAAAGTTCACGTTGCTAATATTATTAATACTTGTTTTGGCTAAATAATTGAGCGGTTTCTTTTTTTATATAAATATAATGTTTATAATTTAATTGGAAAATTGCACAGGATTTAATGTATATTAATTATTTATAGATTTCTCATTTTAATTATTTTATATCCTTAAAAAATGCGCGACCGATAAATATTGACTTACATATAGTACTGAAAGTACCGAAGAAAAGCGTAATCATTAATTTGTATTAATTGCGAAATAACAACAAGTCTTGTAATTAATGACAAAATATATATGGAGATTGGGGGGCTTGCTCCGGAAACCTTTTTGCTGACATTATGGTGATAAATCTAACCAAAACGGGAACTTCTAAATTTTGTTGTCAGTTTTGTTAATTTCCACTTTATATGTTGCGGAATTTTCCATTTATTTACATCATTTACAAACATCATCATGGAGTGGGGTATTTACTATGTCATAGTAGTAAATACTGCTAATTAATAATAGGCAAGCATGTCATTTATTCAACGCAATAGTGCAGTTTATCAACATCGAATTATAATTAATTAATTTAATGGCAATTCATTATAGTAGTACTGCTTCAGTTGTATTTGAAAACTTTATTTATTTATTTTATTCAAACTTCTGTTTCTATAATTTAAATTATTATTTATTTAATAAATATTGTTTATTTGTTTTCAATTTTCATTAATAAGAATAAAAAGGTTAGACATAATGAAAAATTTGCAGTAAAAGTTTTGATAAAAAGTCTTTAGTTTTCAATCTGTAAATTTTAAAATTGTTTCAATTTTATTAAATTTAGCTATAGGATTTCTATCTGAACTGGCAACTAATTAAATTTTAAAGCAATTAACAAAAGTACCAAGTAACTGAAAACTATATTTGAAAAATGCAATCAGTCGATTTAATAACCCATATTTTCAATTTCAATGAAAATGTCTTTGTTTTCATAGTTATTTTTCCCGAAACAAATTACTAATTATTATTATTCACTTGATTGATTAAATGATATAAAATAAGCATATAAAATACATTAAAAATATAAAACGATTCTTTTGTTTTAACAATTTAACATCACAACCACAAAGCAAATCGTTGTTTTCCGCTTTTAAGTATATTTTTTGTATTAATACAACTAAGGATTTATTCCTTTTTTGTCAATATAATTTGATGTCGTGATACATATTACCTTGAGATGGGATGCGTGTTTTAGTTTTTTTTTTTTTCGACTTTTTACCTTTTTTTTTGGTGTGTGTTAAGTAGTAACCCATCATAGTTATCTGTAGTTGTAGTTTGCTTATTAAATATTTAAAAAACGTCCAATTTGTACAATTGATTTCGGCTTTTTTCTCGTTTTTCGGCCGGCCAACGATCAGTGCGGTTGGTTCCATTAAATTATTCTTAATTCAGGTGAATAATTAATTCTCTCTCCCATTGACATTGACGGGTCGAATGGGTCGAATTTCGTCGTGTTACGTAATTAGTTTTAGTTGCTGGTTAGGTATATGGTAATATACGATATCTGTGGAGGATCGCATGTTTTTATGGTTTTGAATCTATTTTTTGCTTCATTTTCCCAACATTTTGTTGCTCTTTTAGTATTGACCTTAGTGGAAATAAATATATAGTATAGCTCGCTAGCTGACCATATAACCGACCCAGCCAGTCATCTCTTCCACTTAAAATCATCGGCTGTAAATCTCAATAAATTTTATTGCTTTTTTTATGCATCTAACTACTTACTTATTAGATTGTGGTTGTCGCTCTAAGTTGGCAGTTCGCTGTGCAGAATTTTTCGCATTATTAAACCTTCAAACTTTGCATTTTTGATTTTGGTTTCTTTTGTACTACGACTTTTAAACTGTAAGTTTACATAGTATTTTTTTTGCTTCATTTTTAGTTTTTTAATTAATCAAAAAGTTAATTAATAAGGAAAAAAGTAATGACTGTTAATTACATTTTGAAAAAATAATTATTTTAATTTAATAACTATGTAATTTTTAAACAATTATAATTTTCTAAATGTAAATTATATTCATAATGAATTTAATAAGGAAGAAAATGAAACTCAAGCTACCTCTTGAAGATGCTATTTATAAAATGTTTTAAAAGAAGATAAAAATTAATTAATTAATCGCTAATTTTAAAGGTCAATTTTCTAAAACTAAAATAATAATTTCGTCCTTAGAGTGCTTCCGTTGTTCTTCTTTTTTACTTTTAACTTTATAATGTTCTTTTTCAATGCAAAAGACTGATTCAGTAACTAATCGATTTGTCTTTTTATATATAACAAAAAAAAATCCTATTACAAGGTAATTTACATTAATAATTATTAGTCATTACTCATTGCCTACTCAATTTATATTTTAAAAACAAAAAAAATTGATAATTTCCTATCAGAATTTTTTATAGCTATTGTGTGTGATAACACTGCAAACAGATAGATTTTATTAAATGCATGCAATTGCTCAATTAATTGCATTTATGCTTTTCATTTCGATTCAGTCTGATAATGATTAACTGAATTGTCCTTCACAGTCATTACCATTACAATACTCTCTGTCTGTTTGTTGTAGTCCAAATAGTGTATAATTGCCATGGTTTCAATGGACCTGCGACGATTAAATATTTAATTTGTCGTCCGGCTGCGCGACATTATTATTCAATAATAAAAATACCAAAAAAGTAATGAAACATTTGCGTAACCCCTATATCGCACTCTGTCCTATCTCTACGTAGATGTCTAGACGCTCGTAAAATAATAAAAAAAAAAATAAAAAAATCACAGTTTTGCGCGGTTCCGTTTATTTTTTCGTTTTAAATTTACTTTTTTCGAAACGAAAGTCCGAAATATTATATTACTTCAGAGCAACCAGCAAGGTTTTGCATGCATCGCTTACCACCATGCTTTCCTTATATTTAATTTACTTTTGGCAGCGACATCAATGTTAAACCACACATCTTTCTCGAAACATATTTAATGACCTACTAAAACGTTCCGTTTTTTCTGTTTCATTGCAGACAACTTGCAATTCCGCGATGAAGTGTGGCAATTCGAGTGACTTGTTGGTCCACAAAGACGTTGTGATCATTGGTAAGTTCTCTTTTTTCACTTTCGTTTTCGGTTTTGTCATTTGTATTGCATTGCATGATTTATAGGAAACGGTCCCAGTGGCATTGCATTGTCTTACATGTTGCGCGGCAATGTTCCCTATGTGGTTTCCGCGAACCATCCGGATGAATTACTTTCGCTGCGTTTGGAGAACGTCCTGGACCGGTCCTTGATAGACGTCGATTTGGGTTTTTTGGCCAGCGGGCTGGAAGGAAGGACGACGAATCCTGTTTCGTTGTTGCTGGACAATCTGATACATCCGGGTGCCGATGTTGGTCTCGAATTTGATCCGCTCATTGAATGGAGGAACAATGGCCACAAGGTATGGTTTTAATTACTAACTGGTTTTTTTTTTTTACTTAGTATATTGTTAATTTTTTTGAAAAGAACTTTGGTCAAGTTATTTGCTAATGAGTTATCTTTTTAAAACCATTGATAACAGAGAATTACTCAATTAATTATATAGTGGTAATGAATTGAAATATGATAATAAAGAAATGAAAAGAAAGGATAAAAAATTTTTTTTGTCGATAACAAGAAATTAAATCAAGTTAGTTTCCTTAATTGATGATAACTTTGACGTGAAATTGTTTCACCTTGGATACTTATGCTGAATTATTTACTTCAAAGCTTCAAAGCAAAGGTAAAGCTTCTCAAAGTCCTCAAAGTCAACCACGTTAAATTGTGTGAAATATTAATAGATTTACAGATGTTAAATGTCGGAATTACCGAAGACAAAATAAAGCACTTCAAATAATTAATTAGGAAAACAGTTCCAAGGTATAAACGGAAATGGCCCCACGCACTTTGGTAAGCTGAAGAGAATAAAAATCCATTGATAAATTAGATAAATTTCGATTTTCCTTTTTGATTCTTATTATAATCAAATAAAAGTTTGAAAAGTTTGGACATCAATGCGAAATCAGTAATTTCCGAAACGAGAATATCTTCGACAAGAAGAGGACCATATTTTTCTCGCTGAGGGTTTTTTTCGATCGCATTAGAGTGATCAGCGAAACCAGCAGTATCGGTTACAATTTCGTGCGCAGTCAAAAGAAGATGGAAAGCGAACGACGCAGAATTCTAGAACGGCGCTTTATCATTCATCCATTCAGTGATTTCAAGTTAGTAGTAGTTATTTACCCACTTGAAATTAAAATTTAAAAAATCGCCCCACACGTAAAGCTATAGTAAACAATGAACTCTTAAAAAAAATTCCTAATTGATAACATTGCAATGATGACATAATTGGAAGCTACGTTTTTGTTTTATCGGTTAGATAGGACTTACTAGAAACTTTTTCCGATAATACCAGAGTTGATAACTTATCTAAATTATTTGCTCCTCTTTAAATATTTTCTTTTTCGCAAAAACGTATTTTTAAGCTTCACGTAATTTAGAATATTAAATTTTCCCTATTTTTAGGCTTTTTTGGAATGTCTTCATTAGCATAGTAATGGTGTTTCAATTTATATTGGTACCGTTGGACATTGCGTTTTGCAGTTTCAAAGTTGACAACAACTTTGTCCTCTCTCGTTCTTTTATCACGGTTCGTCTTCTAACGAATGCATTATCCTTTCTAGACCTTATTGTCACTTTCTTTTGCGGGTATTGTGATAACAAAGGCAATGTGATTGTGATTAATCCATCGGAGATTGCCAAGTAAGACCTTTTTCACTATCTATTTATTACTCTACTTCTTTTACAAGAAGAAGAAGCCACAGTTTTGCATTTTTAGACATTACTTAACTGGTCGTTTCTTATTGGATTTATTTTCTTCATTTCCCTTGGATGTTCTCCTAAATTGGTACGATTCTTCCCTAAAGACTGGACAGCGTAAAACTGTATTTTTCTTCTTGCATTATATGGGCTTGATAACGGTCGGTCGATACTATTTTTTCGTCAAATATATGGTGCAAATCTTTGAGGTAATTTCCACTTTTTCATTCCCGAACTTTCCTAAATAATCAATAATCTTCAATAACAAACATCATTTGTAGCGAAGTGAGAAATCTTTTATCATCCACCGCATTGTAATTGCATTTGTAACATTCTTCATCTGGTTGCATGTGGTAACATGTTGCAGCATTGCATGGACATCCTATCAACTGACTTGGACAATTAAAATACTGAAAACCCATATTTACTCTGACATGTTTGTATAAATTTCTTCATTCAATTTAACTTTTTGATCCTTTTCGATATATAATAATTTTGGTCTTCTTATTCTCATTTTTTTTTTTCCTTCCCCAAAACGAATCATCAGCTTTGGTACGAGGTCATTGACGACGGGATCGCTGTACGCTTCATTCTTTTACTTCAGCTGTTTGATGGTGTTGAATGCCACTTTTGGGGTTTTGTGCTACACAGATGAAACCTATATGTTTGTCACTTCCATGTGGATCGTATCACGAATTATGTATATCTTTACTTTGGGTACGAATCACAAATTTGTAATTTGTAATTTCTTAGAAGCCCCTGAAATTATAGAGGCTACGCTTCAAATCCTTTGGTTATCAATACCATCTGATTTTTTTTTTCAATTTTTTTTTTCTTTGGTTGTTTAAAAATTGCATTTAAAATTGTAAAATCGTATCTGGCAATGTTTGATTTAATTTAACAGTTAAACTGATTGTCAAGACTCAAGAGGGTTGAAAACGCGTTTTTAATTAATATTAATTAACTCTAATTAATTAATATTGTTGTAGCTTATTTCATGCAACTGCACATGGTTGTAATGTCATCATCGCAGAAGTTCATTGATATGCAGAACGAAGTCAAAGATTATATGCGCCATCGACAGATTCCCGATTTCTTGCAGAAGCGCATCATATCCTATTATGACATCAAGTTTCAGAATTGCTATTTTCAAGAATCGGAAATTCTCAATACTGTTTCCGGACAGTTAAGACAGGTCTTTTTTCCACTATCAATTATCATTGATTATAATTTTTTTAAATTGAAATTTAGGCGATTGCTAGCTTATAACTTCTAAACTAATCTTTAGAAGTTACCAAGTGATTATTATTTATTAACTTTATGTTAATTAACTAATTGAATGCCATTGCTAGGAAATCATTATGAACACATGCCGAAAGCTGGTGGAAAGCGTGACGTTCTTTAAGGACCTACCACTTGTTGTACTGGTTCGCATAGTGTCCTGCTTAAAGTACGACATATTCCTAACGAATGATATAATTGCCAAAGTTGGTACGCCAGGCAATTCTATGTATTTCATTTCCAATGGTACCGTTGCCATCTATTCGAAAACCGGAAAGGAAGTAATTACTTGAATCGATCTTTTTTTTTAACTATAATTCAATTTCTTATTTTTTTTTTAATATTTTGCAATTTAAAGGTGTGCCACTTACATGACGGCGATTATTTTGGCGAAATTGCTCTGATTTTGAAGGATGCTGTGCGAGTGGCTTCGGTAATTGCCGCGGAAGTCTGCGAATTGTACAGTTTGGACCGCGCCGATTTCGTTAAAGCGATCCTGCCGTTTCCGGATCTTTACGAGAAGATTGCTTACCTTGCTAGTGAAAGACTTGAGCGCACTTTTATTGCAGACGAAACGAATAAAGTGAACGCGACTACTAATCCAAAGGCGGCTCCCCTTTTCACTATCTCCGGTCTTGGCGTTACCAAATCTATTTCGCGTATTAAAAATGTGCGGGCTCCAGTGTTCTGACTTGTTTTTACCATTTCTTTTTTCTTTATTGCTTACTATTGATAATCTGTTACTTATCACTGATTAGATTATCGACAATACTCTAATTAAGGTAATGCTAGTGAATCAGTTACCTAAAACCATTGTCCCTATGTTTTTCAATAATCAATTTGTCTTCAGAAAAATACTGAAATTGCAGAGAATTGTATTTTCTTTGAATTTTGAAAATAAATTTTCAATTATTGCTATGTTATTTTTTATAGGGCTTTTTACATTACAAAATGGTTAATTTATTACTATGAAAATTAAAAATTAGATAATTGTACATAATATTAAAAACAGGCTTAATTAGCTTCAAAATTCCATTTAAATTTTTTAAATGTCTTAATTGGTTCAAAAGTTATTAATTATTTTCTGACCGTTCGTCTTAGAATGATTAGCAACAAAAAGTTCTCTTAGTAATTTGCTTATAAAATCTAAATTAACAGATCGTTCTTAATGCTTTTTACTCTTAATTATTGCCAATTAGATTGTCTTTAATTATCTTCAACAATTTTGTTTTTTAAACTGTTTTCTCATTTTATATTGGGTGATTACATTAGGGGTGGTTATTACTAGCGCGAACATCAACGGCGCAACGTTAGTGACTAGCGCGACCGGACTATCAGCAGAGCGCGGCGACTATAACCAAGACCGAGTGCTGGCAAGTCTAACGTTAGCGCGTAACGTACTAGTTGGCTTGACAGGCATTGTATGAGCGCGGAGCACCCGCAGCCTTGATAGCTGCGGCCGCGGCTTACAAGTAAAGACTAAAAGTAAAATTTTGATAAATAAATTAAATAGTAAATTTCTTGCTCTAGAATAATTAGTTCAATAGTTATTAATTGTTTTCGAACAATTCGTCACTGGTCGATTTGCAACAAAAAGTCATCCTACTAATTTGTTTATAAAATCTGAATGAACAAACCGATATTATGGTTTTTAACACTTAATTATTGCTAATTGAACTGTCTTTAGTCCTTTAAGACTAAAATACTTGTCCTAATTGAGAATTCTTGGTATTGGTTTGGTTTTATAGATTGACCACGTAGTCCTAGGCAAAGGTCCTCCAGGTGGTTCTTGGCATTCCATGGATCCGGAAATTTTAACCCTATCGTTGGCATCATGGATGTCTCTGCCAGGGAAGAAATTCGAATCTCGTAAGGGGTCCGAAAAGAGGGCAACGGCGAAAAGCGTTGCCGAATACTACGATCAGTACGTCGCCGAGATGGGTTTGCAGAAGTACTTCAGGAACCAAGTGCTGGTCACCAGAATACAACCCTACAGTTCCGAATTCGAGAGCTTGGCGTCCTTGTGCCCCAGTAAAAAGCTGTGCTCGCGTTTCGAAGATCGCGTCGAATCGCTCCGGTGTCGCGCTTCTTTTCGCAACCCTTTAAACTATTTCCTCCGACGCGGCTTCTCCAAGCGGTGCCCGAAGCGTTGCAAAGGTTCGCAGTCGGAATCGTTTGACAATAACAAGTACAATGGATGTCGGTTTAAGTGCAAGAAGCAGCAGACCAACGGCCGGAAGAACAGTCTGAGTGCCCCCGCCGGTCCGCAGGTCGACAAATGTGATAGATGCTCCTCTAATAATACTGATGCGGATGGAAAACCTCAAGTGCCTAGCCTAGTAGGAAATAATTGCTGTGATTTTGTTAATGGCGACACGAAGTGGATTGTGGAAGCCGTGGACCTGAAGACGAAAGCTTTAACGACGTACACCTGCAATCACCTAGTGCTGGCCAACGGTACCAGCGACCTGCCCAATAGACTAAGCATTTCCAATGATTTTGAAGCGGACCCCTATTGGTTACTTCACGATCTTCGCAGTCTGGAGATCGAGCTGGACATTCATCTGCAGCAAAATAAGTGTGCCCCTGATCCGGTGCTGGTCGTCGGCGCAGGACTTAGTGCTGCCGACGCCATCATTGCCATTAAGGCAAGAAACCTCCCTGTTATTCATCTCTTTCGGAACAAGACCGATGTTACGAAGCAGTTGCCGGAAAATATGTATCCGGAATACCACAAGGTAATTTATTACATTTAAATTCACTACCCACTATCAGTGGTCAGTTACACAGAGAAAGCGATTGTTATTAAAATAACCTAACTTAACCAAACAAAACTACAATGAGATTTGTTTCAGGTGCATCAAATGATGAAAGACGGCAGCAATTATCCGTTGTACACGGCTTTGGCGGAGCACACTTTGACTCGGTTGGACGAAACAACGCACACGGCCACCATAACTTCTAAGGAAGGCAAGGAGATCCAGGTGAAAGTCTCCTTTGCCATCGTTTTGATCGGCTCGCGGCCCGATTTTCGCTTCCTGCCAGATTACTATAATCTAGGCGCGAAAAAGCATTTACCCATCGATGGCAAAAAGAATACGGTAAATATAAATAAGATGACGCATTCCGTGAAGGGCCACCAGAATTTGTACGCAATTGGCCCTTTGGCGGGCGACAATTTCGTTCGTTTCTTACCTGGTGGAGCTTTGGCTACTCTTTGTGATTTATACAAATGTTACGATTGAAGAAAAAAGAAACAACGATTTGTTTTTATTTTCTAGTTATATTTTCAATCACCTTTTTTACTTAACAAAAAAAATCACAGAAACTTTTGAATATTTATACAGGGCTCTTTAAGTAGTGATGCCTTCTAATATTTTTTTTTTCTTTGCTTTAATTGAATAAAGTGAATCAATGAGACAATTAATAAGTTAAACAACTTCTTTTAAAGAAAAGTTCCGTATTCATGGTTATTATCTGTACATTGTAAAGATATAATTTGCAAAAATAAGTAATTTAAATGTTAAAGAAGTAAAAACTATAAGGCACATGTGATTAATTCTTAGTTTAGCTAGTCATAAGTATTTAAATTGCATATAAAATGGTAAATTGTCTCACTTTTATAAATTATTTTTATATTAGCCCTTCTTTCCATTATAATTATGGTGTCTTAACGTACTTCTTTAATTAATTGTATTTAAAGAATGATACAAATAATTTAACCTAACCGTAATAGCGCAAAATCTTCTGTTTCATTGTATAAAATTCACTTGATAATGCAAAATATGTTTCTAATTATCACAGAAGAAAGATTAAAAGATTGGCAATCAGAAGCTTTCGGTTGGGATGATTCTAAATCAGGGAAATAGCTTTTTTTTACTCCAATTTACTACTAGTAAATTGGTATACTTAAGAAGTATTTATAGATTATTAGAAAAAGTGCAAATAAGTTTTTTTTTTCACTCTAATTTCTATTATATAGTAAGCAATCAGCTGTTATTTTTCATTTTAATAAGAGTTAATGAGTAATTTAGGATGCAAATTGGTAAATGTGCAATTTAGCGACAAGCGTGGTGATTTTATTGATCATTCGTGTGCAATGCAAATATTTACACATTGAAATTATTCTTCTTCTTGGAAATTGATGACTTGTTAATAATATTTGTAATATTATAATGAGAAAGCAGAAGAAATTACTATTTTTGAGATGTGTTGTTTTTCATAACTCTTATTCTACCGTTATCGTTTATTATTTAATTGATTTTACTACTGAAACAATTTTTTTAATGTGATTTAGATCTATTTTTTTAATAATAAAGCATTTAAGGTCGCTAGCAATTTTTCAACAAAATTCATTTCAAGAAATCTTTAGAAAACTTGGATTGAGAAGAAAAAATCAAAGATTGCAAGTGGAAAACTGAATTCCTCGTGAAATTTCAATATTTGTTGACTTTTTCCCCGTGCAAATCAGCCAATTTTAAGCAATTTTCCACTTTTGTTTACAAACTTTCATACAGGGTAAACAATAAACATTTATGTTCAATTTGAAGACCCCTAGCGGTCAAGAAATGCATTACAGATAGTGACAGTTGCTTTGTTAAAATAAGGTTTGACTTCTTTGAGAAAATAGTGAAGATCCGATGAAAATCGGAGCAACCCTTTCACTGACCTACTTTTCATAAAAGTTATGTAACCTTCGGTACATTTAAAGGGCGCTAAGTGGCGCCCCCGGCGCCTAAGAAAGGGTTAAACGGTGACTAATTGGTGGGACAATTTACCGCACGTGCCGCATGTGCAGTTGGTATGTGTATCAAGTCAGCAGGTCAACGACCCTTACCTCCCTTATGAAAATGTTTCCACTTTCCGCCATCGTGCTACCGGCAGCGCTGCGGTATTACTGATCATAACCTCAAATTCTTTGTAACTTGCATTTGCTTCTAAGTTTTTCTTTTTCAATTTACAGATCAGTGAAATCAACGTTGATTTTGCTTAAAAACTAACTGTAAGTATTAAAAACAATGTTATTTATCAATTTTGGTGATGGTTTATTAAATTGCTGATGAAGAAAATGTATGACGAATGAATTAATAATGAATGATTTATTGAACCAAGAAACAACTGTTTTAAAAACTTATTAATCTAACATTAATTGCAATAAACAAATGCAAAACAGTGGACATTGTTTTTACAAGAAATAACAACACTTTAATTATAAGATTATTATATTAATCAGTGCAATCAACAGATCCTGTGTCTCTGATTTCATGTCTCCAAAAGGCATTAAATTCTATTAATATACCAACAAACGTTTCCCCTTTGCCGCAAGTAATCAAATCATTCAGCGTTATTTTATTCGGATCCTTGGGCTTCACCATATCAAACAATTCATTTTTAAAGTCTTCAAACTCTACTAAATTGGCCCTCAAGTTCTTCATCTGCTCATCAATCGCCCTGAAGAAGTAATTTATAGCGAATGCATCTAAGTAATTACACGAATTGATATCCAAAATGCGAAACAAATAAGCCAACGCTTGCGGTTCTCCTCTATTTTCCAGAGCTAGCACCAAATCCAAATAAGTCTTGTAGTCCATTTCGCCATTATAAGTGACGCACGTTTGGAACACTCGCTCCACAAAGGGCTGAGTCAATGTCCCAGAACCGTATCCGGCCAATTCGGAAACACTGAGCATTCCGTTTTGATCCCTGTCCAAATTCAAATACTGTCCGTAAACTCTTAGAGCCGACGGGGCGCTGAACCAATTCAGCTCTTGCTGTTCTTTGCTGACATCTTCCAATCTTAATTCAATCAGATCGTCCAAAAACGAACAAGCAAGTACGTCTAAAATGCGCACGCGGCCAGCCCTTAATGGATCCAAGAAAAACATGAATTTCTTGACGGCAGTACACACGTAAAATGTATGGAACGACTGATCTAGTCCTTCCAATTGCGGTAAAGTAGGAATCAGATCGCTGATGTATCGCTCCAAGTCGCTTTCACGTAAATAACCCTGGCCATTTGTGTCGTGGACAGACAAGCCGATTCGTGTCTCCAAAAGCCACACTTTTTGTATTACGTAGTTCAGCAAATCCTTTACGGAAATTCTGCCCAGCGCATCGCAATGCTGAAGCGATGCAAATGTAATTGGTGTGAGGTACTGTTGCACTTTTTCTCCTGTCAATTGGAAATAGTCAAATAAAACGTTTGTTTTTTGAAATAATTAATTATTAAATAAAAGCATTGATAGAAAGATCTTTACCACCCAATTCAGTAACTTTTTTATAATCACTGTAAGTGATCAGTTCATCAGACGTTTGGAATTTGTTTAATAAAACCCATAAAGCTTCCAGTTCTTTTTCATCTAAAAGTTGCAGGCCTTTCTTGCGCAGGAAACTTGATCTTACATCATCTCTCAGTCGAAGTTTTAGTGTTTCAGATTCCTTTGGCAATTTGTAGTAGAATCTTGGTAATCCTTTAGTTTCCTTTTCTAAATCGACACCGTTTTCCTTTAATATTTGTTTAAATACTGCTTCTTCTTCCTGTATGTGCTGTATGATTTGTTGAGAATCTGAAAAAGTGTTTGTTTTTATTGAATCACTTTGGAAATTATAAATAATTTACTTGCGGCTTTAGTTTTATTTAAAATACGCTTTAGTTTGTCTTTTAAATCACTGGTACTCATATTTTTAACTTTAAAATGCCTTAATTAATTGATATAATCTTGTGAAACAAAGAATTAAAAACAAAAAATTAAATTTTTAAAAACTAAGGTTATGTTTATAAATACAGGGTAACTCAAAATTATTTAGAAAATTTATAAAATAAAGCATCTGTACTCTCAAAAATATATTGATATAATTAGTGGGACTAATTAATCAATTAATAAATAAAAAACAACTGGTTTTTTTAAAACGAAGTATATTTTAATTGTTTTAAACAATTTTTTACTGAACTTATGCAACCTTGTTCGCTTGCATTTGATTGACCGTTATTTTATAATCTTGGTTAGGAATTATTGTTACAGTTACAGTTCTTTCAATTTATTACATTTATTGTTAATCTGTCAGTCAAATACGTATTTTAATCTTAATTATTTTACTAGATTCCTAATCTGCATTACAACAAGCTTTAAAGCCGCATAAATGGGGTCAACAAACCATATTGACAAATTTTTTGCTAAATTAGCCACCAGCTTTGAAGACTGCTTAAATTTACTGGACAATTTTGAAGAAGAACTTGGTGTAAGTATAATCATTTAAAAATAAGAATTAAAAAATGGATGGAATCCATTAAAAACATGTACTTTAAGTTACAGCGATGCATGGCATTAGTAACAGAGGTGTTGGATGGTAAAGGCAATTCAAAAGAGTCAGTTAATACTAAAGCAGTGGAGGAGGCTCCAGTAACAGTGGCCAGACCTAAGAGAAAAGCCTTCAATGATGCATCAATTCGAATAAACAGTCAAATCCAATTGACTTCAACTAACCAAAAATCAAAATTGCAAAATGACCAAATGGAAATTGAAGATAAAGCAATAAAAACTGAAATGCCGCCTCCAATAGGACGTCCTAAGCGTGCTTGCAGAAAGGTCCACACTAAAACCAACAATTTATTACCAGTTCTTGAAACAATTGATTTGGCTGAAAGTGATGTATCTGATGAATTAAAAGAAGAAGCCATTAAACAAGCCAGTAAGCCTGTGGTTGTTAAAATGGAGCAATTAAGTAAGTTGGTATTGGATAAGCATTTGAAATGTTCAAATTTAGATTCAAATGAAGAGCCGAAATGCGAAAAGAAGTCTCGCAAAAGGAAAGCTGAAGATGCTGGTAATGTTGATGAAACAAATGTTGCTATACTGGTTGATGCTAATGTTAATAGTAATGCAACAGCAGTATTTCATAGTACGCCGATTGCAACTGGCAAAGTTGTTCTTAAAAATGATGATAAAAGAGTTATGGAAAAGTTGGAAAAGTCAGGTACTGAGGTTTCCAAAGCAAAAAGTAAATATTTATTGAATTGTATAGTTGAAATAAGTCCTATTAAGAGTAAACTTGCTGCGTTTGAAAAATTTGCTGCCGAAAAAGAAAATGATCAGTTGCCCAGGGTGACTCGTAGCAAAACTCGTCAAGATAAGGTAATTTTTAAATGTTTTCTTTTGCTTTTTTATTATTGTTTTTACTGTTAATTAAATTAATTATATTTTTCTTTAGGAACAATCAAATGAATCTACTGTAATTAAAGCAACATCAAGTGATGTTTTAAAAACCCAAGCAAAATTCGAACTTCAAAAACAAATAAATAAAGAGAATGACATAAAAAAAGAACAACTTTTGCAAGCTCAAGCTGAAGAGCGTAAAAGAAAACTGGAAGCTGAAGAGCATAAAAGAAAACTGGAAGCTGAAGAAGCAGAAATAAAATTGCGAAAACAAGAAGCTGCTGAGCAACAGAAAATGCAAGCGTTGAAGGAAAGGCAGAAATTACGAGAAGAACTAATAAAGAAACAAGAACAACAAAGAAAACTGGAGGAAAAAGCAGTAAATCAAACTTATAAATGTTTAGTTAAAGTTGCTGAACCGAATCTCCAGCAACAAGCATTACTTTTGCAGCAAAAGAAGCCACTGCAGCAGCAGCAGCAGCAACTGATGAAGCAAGAGCAGAAGAACAATTCACCAGCCTATATGCAAAAGGAAGCTCCTCAGCTTCCGACAAACGATTGCTATGACTCTGATGACGAAAACTACAAGAAACCGGTGAAATGTGCCTGGGAACAAGCGGCAAATTTAACGAGAATATTGAAGGCCCAACGATTTTTGCCTGCGCTGCAAGATAGATTGATGAGCGTCAAAGAGCCTCTTTTGCAGGACATCTTCCCTAATATTCATCCGAAGAAGCTCGTCAGGAGATCAAGTGCCGCTTGGAAGTCTCCGGCTAGGTATACGATGATACGTTCTTTTTCTGATGATGGTAACTTTTGAATTACTTCCGTGAACATTTTTATTTTTTATTTTTTTCCGTTTACTGAAAGTTTAGTATGAAGTTTAACACTAAATTTAAAATTTTAGATTATCTTTTGTTTCTGCTGTTTACTACTTTCGATAATTCTTAATGTTTAAGTGCTGTTAATTGTGTAATTTATTGTCTTTTGTCAGTGAAGTAAATTTCGTTAGTTAAATTGGTTTTAAAGTTGAAAAACTAAATTATATTTTAAAGTACAAGGTATGTCTTATGAATTTATAATGGCTCATCATTTTTTTTTAATGTTAACAATGAAATTAATTTAAATAAAAAACTGTACATTCCTTTATTTATTTGTTTATTGAAAATTCGATCACTTTCATACAGAGAAACACTTAAAAAAGTTTAAAAAGGCATTTAAAAAAGTGTTTGTTTACTGTAAATTATAATAAAAGTGTTTTTAATTGAAAAAATTAGTTATTAATAAAGAAAATTTCCAAATTTTCTCGGAATAATCATATGCTGTAACTTGGAATCAATTTTTTGAATATCATGCCACCTCCACATATTTGTAGAAATGAATGTTAAATCATCTAAATGATTTTCCATCCAAGTGAAAGCATTTTCCCAAAAGTATTTGCTGTTCATTAGTGGCAATTTGATTAAGACAATTAATTCCCTAATAAAACATTTTCTATTCTTTAAATCAAAGTCCACCCACTTTCTTAACATTTCAAACAGATGTTCCTCCGATGGAGAATAAATACCAGAGCCTTTTAATAGACTTTCCAATGCACTTATCGATAAATTTGAAAAGTCATCAGTTTGCAGTACCTAAAAACAAAATGTTAAACTCATTTTAAAATCTAAAAATGAATTACTTACCTCGGAGAATGTTTTAAAAATAAATTGAACTGCTTTTTTTAAAACCATTTCATTCGAATAAGTCGTTGCAAGTTCCAAAAGTTCCAAACAATTCCGATTGTTAATATTTTCAATCATAAATTCACTGCAAGCATTTGCTATTTCTTTAAATTGCATCAAATGTGCTGCTTTGTATAATTTTAAGCAGTTTTCGTTGTTTATTACTATTTTGTTGGAATAAATTGAATGCAGGATTGTTTTTAAACATGATCCATCGATATTATTTATTGTAAATTCATTGGAATTGTCTTTGTTTTTGTTTAAATTGGTGTTAAACATTGTGGCAAAGTATTCGCTAGCACTCTCCAAAATCAACCTGAAGACAATGTTTTAATTAATTACGTCTTAAAGCTTTTAGTTATTACTTAACAATTGTTATAAAATTAAATTGAAATAATATGCTCAGGGTAAATGTAATTGAAATTAAATTCAAATTCAACATTTAAATGAATTAAAACGAAGATAACTTACCGATGGCAGGGAATTTTCATTCCATCATTTCCGGTTATTAAAATTACATCGCAACGATAACCAGCTTCAAAATAATTAAGAAACTGTTCCAATAAAAAGTCACTAAACTCTTTTAATTTGTAAGTGGTTTGAATATTTTCCATTTTCGATCAACGATCAGTTGTTACTTGACCAAATGTTTAAAAGAAAGTGATTTTCATTTCAGTAATAGCTAAAGACAACCCTTAAAAGCTATAATATTGTGTAATTAAATATTAATTAAGCAGAAGAGAAAGCAGCTTATTATATTTTCAATTTCAATAAATTACTATTTGATTATTCATTCAAGTTAACTTTAACTTTCTAAATATGTTTCTTTTAGCTTTTCTTTTTAGCTTAAGAATAAAAGACTTTATAATAAAATTTAATGCAAAATTTATTTTTCGTTATAGCGTGAAATTCCCGCTATATAATTTGAATTTAAATTTTAACATTAATGGCCGCTGATTTTGACAATTTGACAGAGCACAGAGTAATCTAACCTCACTTATTAAAATGAAAACAATGAAGACAAACGAAGCAAGATTTACTTTAATGCATATTTAGTCTACATAAATTAACTATCTGTGATATTTTATTCGAAATAACAACCCTTTATAAGATTTTAGCCATTTATAAATAAAATAAAAGATGATAAAACGTCGAAAGAAAACACTGGCACTTTTAGTAATATCATCAGTAATGATATTGCTAATCTATCAATTACTATTAAAAGTAAACATAACAGAAACAAATGACTTCTTCGATACAACTCCAACAGTCGAGGAGCAAATTTTAGAATATTTAGTCGAATTAAATCCGAAATATTATCAGAAAACTGCTTCAGTACAAAACTATCAAAGCATTATAAACAATATAGTTGGTTTGGGGGCGAATGGAAGTGTTAAATCTGCAGATAAGTCAACAGAAACCAAAAACATGCAATATCATAAAAAGGATTTATTTAGTGATAAGCAAGTGATGCAAATTATTGACCAATTAAAGCATTCACAAATTGTGCATGCTGATTTAGATAAAAGGGGCACTCAGTTGAAACTTCTATTGACTTTAAAGGTAAGAAAACAATTTAATTTTATTGATTTATTCAACTTAAATTTAAAATAACATTTTTAGAGTGGACAAATGGTAATTTTTAAGCCGAAATGGTACGATTTAGATCATACAATTAATGGACCAGTGTATGCTGGCAAGGATAGATTTCAATCGGAAGTATTAGCCTTTTATTTGGCGACCCTGATGAAAAAACCGCTGGTTCCAGTTGCAGCTCAACGTAAGATTAACGTAAATCATTTGAAAAGTGTTGCTAGCAAACAATTGCTCAGCACTAGTTATAAAAGAGGCAATTCTACTTGTATATTTGGAAAGTGCCATTATTGCAAGAAAGAAGACCCCATTTGCGATGTCAATGGATCTTTAGAAGGTGCCGTTATATTAAATATCAATGCAACTATTAAGACTTATAGATCTCCATGGCAGAGAACTTATTCTTCAGCTAAGAAAGCCCTGTGGCAGACTAACGAAGATTATTGTAGGTAATTACTTTTCTTTACGTTACAAAATAAAAAAATTATAGATTGTGATTTGAAAATCACTTTCATTTCCGGTTTAGCCGGAAGTTTAGTCAATTATTTCATCCTGAAGATTTAAAAGCAGTTATTAAACAAAATTAATAATGAATTTTATTGTTCTTAAAGTAAAGTAACATTTTCTATGTTTAATTTCCTGAATTGCAGAATAATATCTGAGAAAATGGACAAACAAAGACTGTACGAATTAGTGGAAACCTCAATATTCGATTTTCTAATTCAGAATGGCGACCGGCATCATTATGAAACAATAAACAATCGAATTGTTTGGATGGACAATGGTAAAGGGCTTGGAAATGCCGCCGCTTATCATATCGATATCTTAGCTCCTCTTTATCAATGCTGTTTGTAAGTTTTATATCTATTTAATACTATTTCTATGGTTTTATACAAGAGTTGCTTTATTTTGTAGGATTCATCAAGATTTCCTAACAAATTTAAAAAGTCTTTCCGGAGGATTGCTTTCGGAACTTTTAAAACAGTTTCAGGAAGTCAAAACGCTAATTAACGAAAAACATCTGAAAGCTATCGATGATAGATTGTTAGTTGTATTTGCTACTGTTGAATACTGTAAGGCAAAAACAAAATCTAAATTAAAGAAATAGAAATGACCGTTATTTTGTTTTCTTTTTTTTTGTTTTTAATTTTCAATTATTTAATGCAGTATTAAATTACAGTATAGGCAACCGAAGTTGCCCACTAATTTTCAGCTGTCTAAATAATTTTAAGGTTAACAAAAATTCAATATTTGCGTTAAACTTTTGAGACAAAAAACTGTAATCAGCAGTAATTATTAACTAACAACTAATTAGTAATCCCACACTTGAAGCAAATCCAAAGCGATGTCTTATCAACTGTATAGAAATACTACGATCGGTCATACGTTACAAGAGAGTTTAGATGAGTTAATTCAGGTATTGTACCTACTGAAATCAAAGTAATTAATTTTGCTCTTATTATTATTAATTGTTATTGTAATTCCTTTTTGCAGTATGGCCAAATAACACCTCAGTTGGCTTGCAAAGTTTTGCTGCAATTTGATAAATCCATAAATCAGACACTGGCCACCCGGGTCAAAAATCGAGTCACATTCAGAGCAAACAAATTGAACACTTACAGATTTTGTGATAATGTCTGGACCTTTATGTTGGATGAGGTCGAGTTTAGGGAAGTGCAAACAATGACTAACATAGATAAGGTGAAGATTGTGGCTTGTGATGGCAAAAGTAAGTGGTTTCTTTTTCCATTTGATATAATTAATTTTATAAAGTATTTTAAACTACAATAATTAATTTTTTTTAGATGTAAATGATGAAGGTGGTTCAAAGAAGTAGTGTTTTTCCTTTTAAATATGTATAATAATCTCGCAAAGAAAAAAAAAACATTCATTTTGGTGTTGTAAGCCCTTACTTTAATAAAATAATCGGTTTTATGTAATGTTTTTGTATGTTTTTTAAGAGAAATCTAATTTTCTTAAGTATTTACAGGGCGTCTTTATGATTTTGACTTATTAAACACTCTTTTGAAGGTGGAAAAAGTTAAACATAAGTTTAAAATATCATTGGTAACAGATAAACAAATTATAGAGGATAATTGCATTGTTTTCCTATTTCATTTCAAGTAAAAGCTTTGTACTTAAAAAGTTAATTAATCATTTTAGAGAAGCTAAACTTATTTAGCAAATTATTGGATAATAATTAGTAATTAATATAGCCACCCTGTATATCTGTTTTTGTTTAGTCTTTTCTAACCTAATTTTTTCAATGTTTACTTTTTCATTTCAATGGATTATTTTTACTTTTTATTGTAATTATTGAAGTGTTTTAATTTATTTTTAGTATTTCCGTTTCATAAATAATACTAAATGATTTTCAATAAGTAATTAAATATGCCGTAAAGTAAAGCCAGAAAAGTGCTGTCTAAATTATTATTTTATTTCGAGTGAATGTTTTGTAATTGAAAAATTAAAAAAATGGCCCAAAAACTGGAAATTATTGAAAAATGTATCTGTTTTTACATTTGGACAGTAGCTGTAGCCTATTCTCTGTACCAATTTTACTTAGCCAGTAGAAGTAAGTACTTATTTTCTACTTTTCATAAATAAAAACAATCACTTCCGGTTTACCCGGAAATTATCGTATTTTATAAACAAAAATGCGCTTTTCATTAATTTAAAAAGTGATTTTTGGTTACTTTATTATTTTTTAATACTTGACTAATTAATTAATGATCTACTAATGCAATTTAAACAAATAAACTATTGCAAAGTTATTAATATAAGCCATTTTGCAGAATTTGACATGGAAGACGATGACGACTACGGAGATTTTAAAACCGAAGGGACCCTTTTAAGGAACCGAAAGAAAGACATAAGCGACGAAGAGTGGAATGTCATAGTATTCTACATCTACAAATTAGCTCCATGGTGTCTAATCAATATGGTAATTAGTGAAATTTTAAAATTCACTGATTGTTTCAAAGAGTTTGATTCACAACGGATATTAGCACTGTACCACATTTCGATATCAGCAGCATTTCTGCTTACAACAATTCATCCCGCCATCATTTCCATACTTTTCCTTCAGCCACTTATTTTTGCTTCCGCATATTGGCTGAAACCCAACATAATTTCGCTTTGGATAACCGGAGTAGTTGTTTTGTTGTCCCTAACAGCTTACAAATACATCGATTACGGAATGATCGGCGATATAAGTTTGGAAGATTTTGTCACTTCTGTTATAGCCTCTTTTTGGATATTACTAAGATGTTTGAGTTTCTACGTGGACAAATTGCGTGATCCTAATCCGAAAGCAACCCATAGAAGATTTCTATGTTTGCTGGCTTACTGCTTCTACTTGCCTTTGATATTTGGAGGACCTTTCGTCAGTTACGACGATTACTATCAGGGTAGCTTCCCTGAAACAGGGAAAAGGAGTTCATTCGGAAGTCGATTGGAGTTTTTTCTAAAAAGGATCATTAAAGTTGCTTCATGGACTCTAGCAATTGAATATCTTTTGCATTTTTTCTATGTTGGTGTTATGAGGTATCATTTAAATGTAAGTTTTTTTATTTTTTACTTTATTATTTATGCGGTACTAGTTAGTTGTTTCCGGAAATGGAGCATTATCGCTATTTTTGTTTTCTTTTAAAGAGAGTTTTTCAGTAATTATAAGCAGTTTAATTTTCAGTACGTGGAATCCTTTGATGCTTGGACATTATATGGATACGGCTATGCGATGGGTCAATTTTTCCACATAAAATATGTAGTTTTGTATGGTTTCGGAAGCGCTTTTGCTGCTTTCGATGGCCTAAAAGTGCCTGCTCTTCCCAAATGCATCGGAAGAATTCATGTTTATTCAGATATGTGGAAATACTTCGACGAGGGCTTCTACAAATTTACATTGAGGTAAATTTTACTCGTACTTTCTATTAATTACTAATATTAATTCAAAATAAGTAGAAAACCCAAACTATATTGTCCTTAAAATCGCTTTTAAAGAGCTTAAAAGAAGCTTAAAAATTAATAAACAAATCTTTACTTACTAAAGCCGGGGCCGTGGAGAAATGGTTCGAACTCCGGACGTCAGTCCGAGATCATGAGTTCGAATCCCACGGCCGGCAAGATATGGGTAGTGGTGTTTGGAAAGGCATCCCCATCACCATGGCTGAAGGACTTTCAAATCGACAGCCGACCTGTGCTCACCGCACAGAAAAAGCTCATTACCTTACTTTGCAAATCTTTACAGCTACTTATATCTGCCGCTAATGGGACCAAAAGAAAAAGAACCAAAATCAACAAAAAACCTCAAAAGAAAAGTTTTTGCAAGTTGCATCTGCTTTCTCTTCGTTTACTTGTGGCACGGAATCGACATTTCTATCTTCGCATGGACCGTCATCAACTTCATTGGAATCACATTGGAAACTCTCTTCAAGTGCACTCGCAAAAAACACTTGCCGCAAATTAAATTAAGTAATCCATTGGAAAGACGCATCGAAGCCTTGTTTGCTGCGCCACTCCTCATTGTATCAGCCGTTGGGAATTCCTATTTCTTTGCCGGCTACGACATTGGAAACACCTTTTTTGCTCTCTTATTTAGAAGTTCCTTTAAGACTAACTTAATGTTGCTTGTGATATTCTACAGCTGCTGCCACGTGTCGATGCAAATAAGGAAATGGGAACAGGGAAAATCGGAAAGACGTAAATTGTTATAGAAGTTACGTTGAAGAAAAAACATTTTTAAGTGAAACAATTGTAATCACAAATTTTCCATATAAAAAATACATTGATTTCATTTTTATTTTGTAGGTAGTGATAGTTTTAAAGAGTTTTTATAGATTTTAAGTTTAAAGAGTAATCAGATCAATTTCTTTTTCTTTGATTCTAATCTTTTCAGGGCTTCTTTTCGATTTTTTTCAATGAGTTTCTTCTTTTTCGCTTCTAGTTTTGCCAAAGCTTGCTGTCGCTTTTGTTCGATTTCCAATTGGCTGCATTGTGAAGATGAGGAATCACCTGGAAAGTTTATATTTTTAATTGTTTGTCTATCTAATATTTAAATAGTTAATTAAAAAAAAAAACAACTTGCAGGTAGTGCGAAATAAATGATAAAAAACAATTACATTGGATAATTTATTGTTACTTACATTCTGGTGAAACCTCCTGATAATTCAGCCCTTGATTCCTATTTGTTGATTCACTGGGACTGCTTCTTGAACTGTAGCAGTTATCAAAACTTAAACTTTTAATCTTCAAGGAAATCCTCGGGGATTCTTTATTAATGTTACTCCTTAACGGCGTAACTGGTATACTAAGCAACTCCGCATTAATATCAGAGTCATCCAGATTATTCAAAACAGCATCCATGGAATCATCTATTAAATTACTAGTATTATTATTATTCTTCTTTAAGCAACTAGATCTATTATTGTGGGTTGCAACAAGAAGATTCGAGCGATGTAAAACTGGTGAATCAGCAGTAGCAGCTGTAAAACTATCAGAACTGAAGGATTTCATAAAGGTATTTCTAGGACTTTGCTCGTTATTCCCCACTAGCATTAAAGAATCGTTCACATCTGTATTCTTACTTAAGATTTCCTCTTCAACTTGTTTAGTTGTCTGCAACATCATATCAGTAAAGGAATCATTGAAGAAGTCTTCCAATTCAGAGCAATTGTTATTGTTAGCTTTAGGTAGTTTATTGGAAGCATTTATTTCGTTCTGGAAATCCTTCAGTTCTTCTTTCATTTTCTCAAAAGCACTCTTTTGTTTTGTTTCAGAAACTTTTGTGTTTTGAATGTGAAGTTTTGGTGATTGGTTCCTAATTTGATTCATAAGGAGTCTTTTCGGTTTGCGGGACTTTTTACTTTTCGACACTGGCGAATTCCAATCCCACAATACATCGTTCTCCTGAGAAAGTTGTGAATTGGGAATAAACACTGGGCTGTAATCATTGTCAATTAATTGATGTGACTGATTTATAGTTGGTGAAGAAGTTGCATCATTTATATCTGTAATTGTAGTAATTTTAATAGTTTTTAATAGTTTGAAGACTTCATGAAGATTATACCACTGTTAGCTTGTATTTCATTAGAATGTTTACCAGCAGAAAACTTTGGTCTAGCAGTCATATTATAAAACACAAAGTTTAAGCTCTATTGTGATCTGTGAGTTTTTCATGGATGAACTAAGAAACTAAACTTCTGCTTAAATCTATTTAAGGTTTTAATAATTTATTTCTTGTTTTAGAATTATTGTTTAAACTTTATTTTTGTTTTTATGCGGCATACGTCATTAAATTAAAGGAGGTTATGTCTTCAACGGTCGGTAACTGCGGTTTCTACATGTTTAATAAAAGTTGCCTACATTCAAATGCAAATATGTCAACCTCCGAACCGCCCCCAACTTTTGTTTATGATTTATAAACAACAATACGTGAAGTTTTCAGTTGTGTTTAAATGGGGCGGCTTGGAGTTGTTCCCAGATAGTTTCTTATTTATGTTACGATCAATAATTTGCTGGGCTAATTTAAAAACAAAAAAAACTATTTGTGCGCAATGTTTATCAACTCGTTCCACCCTTAAGGAAGGAGCACCTTCTACTATAATTCAATTGCTTCCTGAAGACCAAATATACTTGATATTAGTTGAATTCACTCAGGTAATTATTAAAATACTTTTCAAGTTGCTTAAGTTAAATTAGTTGCGCATAGTTTTACCACCCCCGCGTTTATCTTGAAGGATCTTCTCTCTTCTACTTAATGGTTGCTGCAAGTTTAACTTAAAACTAAGTGTCGAAAAAGTTAAGATAATTGCTAAAAATAAATAAAAAAGTTATAGATGTAGTTTTAAAAGCAAAAAAGCAAAAAAAAGTTAACAGATCACCCTGTAATTATAATTTCACTGAGCTTATAATTTATTTAGTAAAAACCATTAACGAAAGGCACCACTTGAGACTTAAAAGGAAAAAAGAAAAAGTGAAACTAAAGGCAACACAAGCAAGTAAAGCACATTTATTAAGTGTAGCAGCAGGAAGAAATAAAGAAAAGTGTCTATAGATATGTACTAAATATATGTATAGAGAGTATAGGTATGTATAATTTGTGATAAATGTGTACGCGTAAATTTATTGTTGCTACAATTCCTCTCGCAAGAAAGCCATATACAGAGATATAGGAGAGCAGCCGCATGCGAGAGCATCAAGCATCATCGGAATTAGCCGGCAATTTGATTTATAATGTGGCCGATTGTGATCGTGCACACTGCACACTCAATACCTATTGCCAATTGCCAGCCACGCTAAAAACGATCGTTTACAAATAAAATTACCCGGCCACTATTGAGAACTGACCGAGAAGAAACAAAAGAAATGTGCGGAGAGCGAGATACCATTAAAAGAAAGAGGCACGCCAAGAACGGCATGGAGCCGGCCAGCTCAGTTGCGCTTTTTACCTTCTTCTTTGCCCATTGCCCATTGTGGACCTTCAATACCTATTGCCTATTGGTACGTACGAAGTTGCCAAGAACAATTTGATTTCTTTGATTGTTGTTGCGGGCCGTAGTCTTGTCTGGGCAGACGCCGATCCGCCGAAGACAACACGTTATAAATATATCTTTAAAATAATATAATGTATCAACGTGAAATCATTAATAGTGCCTTTGTTGCCGCCTTTCTTATTTTCTGTATTTATTTTATAATTCGCATCATTTATCATACTTATTTTTTTAATTAAATTGCATCTGCAAAGGTATTCTTTATTTTCAAATGAGTGTAATAAAAATTTTCTTTTAATATTAAACAAAGCCTTAATTTTCAAATAATAAAAAAAGTTAAATTACCTGAAGTAATCTTAGAATCATTTATTTTTTGTTTGTTTTGTAAAATGAAATAAAAATGAGATACATTTTTTATTTTCGTTTAAAAATACGGAGGCAATAATGTACTGGTATGTGCCCAGTGAATATAATAAAATAAAATGGAATATTTTTAAATTTATTTATTCATTTTTTTGTTGTTGGTCAAGTCAGGTGTTTACGCACTAGGGTGGTCCGCAATTGCATTAAAAAGTTACGCGCGAACGCGCACAATCACCACTCAAATCATAAATCAAAAATTCACTTTTGTCTTACATCACGTTTACTTACACATTACAAGTAATTTATTTACTTATTTGACATTTTGTTATTAATATGTTGGCTTTCCTAGGTGGGTACCAAGTACCAGGTACCAGATACCAACGATCATTATACAAACAAATGCAACGCATAATGCGCCAATATGGTGCTTATAATTTGGCGTTATTATCCTCCATTATCAATATTCAATGCATAAAAGGTTCAGGGTTCTAAAGTTTTTTTAATTCTTTTTTTTTAAGGAAGAAAAATGGTGTTAGATTATTGTTTTAATGATACCCTGTATAAGAGAACTTTTTAAGTATTTTTTTGTGCAAAATTTTGGATTATTAGGACACACAAATAAAAAATAATTCTCACATTAATTTATAATTTATTAAATTCTTGATAAGAATTATTATTAAGATGCCTTAAAATTATAATTAGTACCACAAATAAATGATTAATTATATTAATTAAAAATGAGTAATTTGAAAATGCGAAAGTGTTCCGATTAGCACTCTCATTTGGCAAAAATAAAAAGGAATCATAACACAAAATAAATAATATATTGAATGTAAGAAAAGAAATCCTTTGTGTTTTAAGAAGTTAAAAGTTCGTGAGATTCTCCGCCCCCTTAAAGTTAAACACCATCATTTACACCGTGTCCTGCGTACGTACGTACGTTCAGTGCAGTTTCAGTGCAGTGGCTGTGGCGGTTTCACAAAGCAACACCAGCATCAGCACTTAACAAATCGACGGTTTCCTCTACCGACCGAATGCATTCGATGCGATGCGCCGACTAATTACACGATAATTATGTGAAGATAAAAAGTAAACGAGACATTTACGTACTCTACCTACATCTACACTACATACTTTTCCTTTACTTAACTGGTCAGAGCAATGATATCGAATCTGAAATGAAGCAGATTAATCGATGGTTCTGTATATTTAATTATAAGTAAATGTTTTGCTAATTTTCATCACATATATCCTGTACATTAATGCTTTTAATTGGAAGCTCGCATGATTAGAATTGTGAAAAAATGTAGAAACTACCCCTGATGGGACTCGAACCCACAATCCCCGGCTTAGGAGGCCGATGCCTTATCCATTAGGCCACAGGGGCTTTAGCAACCCCTTCATCCAAAAATGTTAATGCAGAAATTAAATATTTGTTTTACAAAATTTGCAATGTATTAACTTAATTTTAATGTTAAAATTGTAAAAATACAAAAAAAACAAAAAACAATTTAAGACGCCCCCGCATTAAATAAACAATTCGTTCCGATGATTTCTTGACCAGTTCCTCACATCGTAAGCAGCTGAAGCGGCAGAAACAACGTTACTTTAGCAGTAAACAACGCGTTCTTTAATAATAACAATAATATTGAATGATGGTTAGAGAATACAGCATTCAAGATAGGAGTAGAAAAAGAAGTGAGAACTGAGGAACTGTCGAAGGAATATAGAGGAATTGCATAAAAAAGGAGACCGAAGAGCCAAGCCGGTTAACTGGACAGCGGACGAGATTTCAATAAATCGCTTTGCATACACACAATTACGTGATGATATGGGAAAAACGGACCTTTACGGTACGGCATTTTCTCGTTCGCGAAATGTGTTTCTCTCTGTGTGTACAAAGAGATAGTGATTGAAAAGAAACTGTTGTTCCAAATCATCGAACACAATTATTCACTCTTCGATTATTTACGCGCGTCCACAATATTCTATCAATTCCAACTTCCAAGTCCAACTCACCTTCTACTTCTACTTCTACTTCTATTTCTTTACATAATTCGCCAACCGAAGAAGAACGTTCTTCATTTGTTTGCATTATGGATGTCTATAAGTAATATTAAACTATATGTTTTAATAAATGGGTCATAACGAATTATCTAAGTGGTTTTCTTGTTCGATAAATTTATTCACGGTAGTCGTATTTGTAATTATTTCTTGAATTAAATATTATATGATTTTAAAGGATAAAACGGCTATTTTTTAATATTTCATTAATTGAAGATGTCCTTTTAGTTTTTATTATTGATAATAACGATGATGAAGGCGCCGGGCACGACGTTTTGCTGAATCAATTGATTAATTTAAAAAAATAAAAAAATAGAAAAAGGTTTATACATTTTTATTTTAAAGTTATAAAAATTATATATCAACCGTAGGAAAGGGCATAACTAGGATAGTAAAAAGGTAGTAAAAAAGTAATTAAATATTTTGTTTCTTGCAATTGAATTTAATCTTGAATGTGATACAAAAAGACCTCTAAGAAGTTAATATTTGTTAAATTAATAAAAAATAAACTTGAAGCTATTTAATATAAAGCTATAATTACATGAAATAACTAAAAAATATTTTAAAATTAATTTCATGTGATTATTTGTTATAAAAGATTAGCAAAACAATTTAACATTGAATAATTAATAATTTAACCAATGCAAAATGCTTTGCAAATTAAGTTGTTAAGCTTCCTCTTCTCCCTGCCTTCTTCCTATTATATACAAACAAAATGTTAAATGATCTTTCAGAGATTACATTACCAGACTTCTAGAACAATATTAAACAATAATTACTATATTATCTATTAAACAATAGAAGAAACAATGCAAAAAAAAATATGATGTCGAGGCGAGCGAAAATTGATAGAGTAATTCAGCAATGGAAGAATCGCATAAGAGTAGAGTTAAAAACCGATGACATTGATCGATTGCCAGAAATTAGCAAATAAGTAGTCTCCAGTCTCCTACACACTGTAAAGCACTGTACGCTTCTGCTACGAGTTGGGAGGTCGATACGAAATTATTCATTCCTATTATAACAATAATAATAATAATAAACCTATACTAGCTATACCATAAAGGTATAGGCAAAGGTACCTCTTATAAAGACTGCAATGATTAATTGTTGCTAAAATATTAAGCGACAAATTGTACAGTAACAACAAATCAGAATTACAGATAACAGTTTAAACTCTGCAGCAGAGTTTCGTGTAATATTAATGTTTAATCAAAGCCGATACTTCCGGAATCGGTTTTAATTAAGTGTTTCAATTAATTTCCGGACAGATTCTTGATTTGCACTTACAGCAACTATAAATTTAATATTTTTTATTATTTAACTGATTAAATGATTTAAATGATTAAATATTTTAGGATTTTTAAATTTGCAGGAGTTGTTTAAAATTTTAAATAGTTTATAAAACTTTTTCAAATAATTTTATCCAATTTTCCGGTTATCAAACAATTAAAAAATGCCTTCAAATAGAAGACCATCAAATGTCCAAATTAATGTAAAAATAATTTGTTTGATAAATTGTCATAATTTAATTTCAATTCATTATTATAATAGCAATGGAAAAACACACACATTTGAATTGAAATAATTGATTCAAGTCTTGCATGCTTTTCATAGCAATTATCATAATTAGTAATTAATTACGATTACTAATATGAGTAAATAAACATTAAATAAAAGTAGTTCTTCCTTTCAAAATTATTAAATAAAATAATAAAATCATAATAACTTGCCATAAATGCGTATAGATTGCGATAATTATAGTTATTATTGGTTGAATTTGTTATTGCCGACATAGCTAATTAGTGTAACAATGTACGAACAAGATCATTTACGATGATTTCGAAAACGAAAGAATAATAACGAAGAAGAAGAAGGACGAAGAGGAAGAAGAAGAAGAAGAAGAAGAAGAAGAAGAAGAAGCGTTTTTATTTCGGTCCGAACATTTGGGTTAAGGTCGTCCGTCCAATTGTAATTGTTATTATTATTGCTACCGCTGCTTGGTGGACATTGCAAAAGAATACAATACATCATCAGAAGAAACAGCTGGTGCAAGCAACCCAAAAGAAGTGTAAAGCTTTTTTTAATTGTTACTTCACTTTCTGCAAACGCTTCTCATTTTTTTTTTTTTGTTTTTTTTTTTTGTGTTTTGTAATCTCTGCGGTTTTAATAAGTACGTTTGAAATTATTCTATTTAGACTTCACAGAGATGACACTTTTATTGTTAATTTCTTCTAATTTAATTTCTTTCGAAATGCTATTTAAAAGAATATACTGTGATTACTTTTTGTTGTCTTTTCTTGAGGATTTATGCAACTTTTTGAAAGAAAATATGAAAAAGGTTTATTTAACTGGCTTTTAAATAATTTAAGCCATTAATTCTCTTTTTTCCACTGCTGTAAATTAGTTTTTTTCTTTTAATATAACTTGCGAATCACGCGAAAACTGGAAATAATTTTCAGCATTCCTATATGCAGAAACTTTAAGCCGAAGGAAATGATTTATTTTAACCATAAATAAAACCAGCTAAAACAGGAAGTAAATTATTTATAACTTTGCTGAATGTTGTTTTGTAATATAATTCAGTTTAGTGTTGAAAGGGTAGCAAGTAACTGCTGGTAAAGTTTTAAAAGTTGAAACCTTTGAAGATAAGAAAAGAGAGTCGTCCACTTGCGTCGTGAACTATTCTCACGGTTCATCTTCTCATAACCTTTGTTGCACTACTGATGATCATCAAACAAACGTAGCTTCGTTTTTATATATTCCTCCACATTATATAATGCGAGCATACGAAGTGTACGACGAATCTGCAGAACTGCAGTACGGAGAGCACAGAGTACACATAAGTGGTGCGAACTGCCAGCTAACTCGCAAATTCAAACAAAACAAAAAATCCGAATTATTTTGACATAAATACAAATGAAATTCATTGATTTTAAAATGTTTTTATTAATTATTTACTGTTATATAAATTTTCTTTAATATGCTTAACTAATTTTTTAATTTTTAAATGTCATCGATTTTTAATGGGTATTATGAATTTAAATGTTATTTATTAGTAATAATTAAACCTTAAAGTTCTATTAATATTAATTATTACTACATCTGATTAAATTTCTTATAAAATGATACCAAAAATGTTATTCTAGCTTAATTAGAACAAAAGTTATTATAGTTTTTATTCCGTCAACACCTTGGGTTCGTCGTTCGGTGCAACGTTGAAGTCGTAGAGTCTCCATGTATTTTAAATGGGACGCTCCGACAATAAAAGTACTTTTACAAATTTGATTATAAAATTAAAACTAATGAACCGATTTTAATATTTTTTTCATATAATTATTACTAATTAAATTACCTATTGTAATTTAAAATAAATTTTAAATTTTAATATTTTTCTGAATTTATACAGGGTATCTAATTTTATTTTTCAATTATTGTTTATTTTCAAAACTAGAAATTTAATATTTATAGATAATTTAAATTTCTGATGAAATTGTCTTTCAAATGACACCAAAATTATTGCGCTAGCTTAATTCGTTCAAAAGTTATTAAAGTTTTTCTTCCGTCTTCCCGTTGGTTTTGTCGCTTGATGCAACGTTGAAGTCACTGAGTCTCCATGTATTTTAAATGGGACGCTCCGACACTAAAAGTACCTTTACTAATTTTTCTATAAAAACAAAACTACTGGATCGATTTCAAATTTTTTTTCATTTTATAATTACTAAATAAATTGCCATTAATTATTTAAAATAAAAATCTAAATTTAAATGAATTTCAGATGTTATACAGGAAGTTTAATTATTAAATTTTATTTATTAAATACAATAAAA
>JASKGO010005263.1:0-14956 GCA_030556065.1 Holobus sp. GC000080
GCTTACAGTGCGGTCGCGCGTGTCGCTAACGTTGCGACGTCGATGTTTGCGCCACTTTGGCTGCGCTACTACGTCGACCGGCGAGACCGGTAACGCCGATTGTTAACGTTATAATACTCGATCCAATGAAATCAACCGGTATAAAATCCGAAAATGTCTTAAATTTAAAATTTGTTTAAGAAACTTAAAAGCAATCTTATTAGCTATAATATAGAGAGAAAAACATTAAAATCAGTATTGTAATTTAGTTTTTATTAACGAAGTACTAAGAGGACTTTTTGTTGCATCGCATCTTCTGACGACCAGTCGGAAAGTAATTAATTATAATTGAACTAATGAAGCTAGCGCTACAATTTTAGTGTCATTTTAAAGGTAGTTTAACCTGATATTTATTTAATTAATATTTACTAAAATTTTTATTTTTTTAATAGTAAATAAAGAAAATTTAAATTTAAATAGCTTGTATAAAATTATATAACTATTTAATTCAAATTTTTGTTTTTTATAATGGAAGGCAATTTATCTGGCAGTAGATTAAAGAAAAAAATTTTGAAATCGGTCAATTACTTAACATTTTATTAATGCATTTTTAAAGGTACTTTTGGATTCGGAGCGCTCCATTTAAAATACATTGAGTACTGCGTTAGTCAAACGCGAAAAGTAAGTCAAAAGACGCTACCGCAAAATGGAAAAACTTTAATAACTTTTGAACCAGTTGAGATATTTTTGCAATTTTGGTGTCATTTTAAAGGTAATTAAACCTATTATTAAAATAATTTATAAAAATATTTTTCAATATTTATATTGAGATAAATAAATAAAAATTAAAAATTAAATACCCGGTATAGAATGAAATAAATGCTGAAACTGATTTTTTTTTATAAATAATTGAAGCTAATTTATTTGGGAACAATTTGATGAAAAAAATATTAAAATCAATCAATTACTTTAATGTTTATAAACAAATTAGTGATGGTACTTATTGGGTAGTAGCGTCCACCCTTTTAGATTAGTCAGCGAACAGAAAATAATTAATAACTTTTGAACTAATAAAGATATTTAAACAATTTTAGCATCATTTTAAAGGTAATTAAACCTGCTATTTAAATAGTTAATAAAAATAATTTTATTGCTTTTATTGAAAATAAAAAAGTTAAATTAAAAATTAAATACCCTGTATAAAGCCAGATAGTTGTTTAAATTAAATATTTGTTTAATCAAATTAAAGGCAATTTATCTAGCAATAATCTAATGATTAAATTATTAAAATCGGTCTATTAGTTGAATTTTTATAAACAAAATTTTAAAGGCACTTTTGGCGTCGGCACATCCCATTTAAATTACATTGCGACTTGGCGACTTCAACGTTGCGTCAAGTGACAACGCGCTAGAAAAACTTTAATAACTTTTGAACAGATTAAGATATCTTAATAATTTTGGTGTCATCTCAAAGATAATTTAACCTGCTATTTATTAAATGTAAGTAAATTATATTTTTTGTTTTCGCAAAATAAAAAATATTTGAAATTTAAAAATTGGAAAATTAAACATCCTGTAGAAAATCAAAAATTGTTGAAATTGAAAATTTGAAATAAACAATGAACGGCAGTTTAATTAGCAATTATTTAAAGAAGAAATTATTAAAATCGGCTCAGCACTTCAATTTTTATCAGCAAATTAGCGAAACTACTTTTTTCGCTGAAGCGACCGCCCCTGTTTAATTAATTTAACTCTTTAACTCACAGAAAATAATTAATAACTTTTAAACTAATAAAGATATTTTAACAAATTTACTGTCATTTTAAAGATAATTTGACCTGTTATTCATTAAATAATATTTTATTTTTTCCAAGTTCTTGCAATTTCAAAAAATGAAAATTTATTAAAAAACGCCATTTACGATATTTCAAATAAATCCAATGAAACAAAAAGAACGATCCAATTTTCTAGCCAACTCAAATGAAATAGTTTATTAACCTTTTTGCGAAAGGTTTCCACTGAAAAATAAATTAAGCAACAAATTCAGTCTCGGCAAGCAATAAAACCGCTTGCGACAGGAAACGGAAATGCTACCAATGGCATAAAAAGTGCACATTGCAAGCAAATCGACGAAATAAAACAAACCAATAAAAAAAAAATATATATATATATAAAAAAAATGTAACGAACGAACCGATATCAGGTGTCGACCTCCAAATAGGTTTCATGTTAATTACTTACACACATCGAAAAAGCAATTATCCTGCTGACTCTGCTCCAGTTGATCCTTGCACATTTCCGCTTGTAACTTTCCACCTATTTACTAGTCAATGCAATTACTATTTTTTCAGTTTCCTTTGTTTGAGTTTTTTTTTTCAGTAAAATATTTACATGTTTTATTGTTTAAATTAGGAATATAATAATGATGCTATTTAAGAACAAAGAGCAAAAGTGATTAATTAAAATACAATAATAGATAGACTATCGATTAATAAATGTACATTTAAATAATTATATGAACATCCGCTGGAAATCATCATCACATTCGTATAAAAAAATTAATTAATCAATTAATCCGTCATTAATTAATCAATTGACAGTATAATGAATTGGTTTAAATTAAAAAACAAACTATAAAAAGTAGTTTTACAATAAGTTACTAATTATATGTTTAAAAATTATTAATTACATAGAGATACACTTGTAAATTCAGGCATTTTCATTTGTGTGTGTGTGTGTTTTTTTTCTTTCTTCATTTTATGTGTTGTGTCATGATTATACGAGAGATAGAGAGATTGGAGAAGAGAGGAAAATGTTATTTTGCGATTGCAGCAGTCTTTTTCAGTTGGTTGGAATTTTCGTCTCTGATTGACTCTTTTGTTTTATGTTACTTTTTTTTGTTATCTTTTTTACATTTTTGTTTGGTTTTTATAGTATTTTATACCCTACAAATGTTGAACACAATGCGTCGTCACAAAGTTCTTAATTAATTAAACTAATAAGTAAACATTGATTTGATAAGTGTATAACTATTCTTTGTTTTTTGTTTTTCTTCAGTTGTTACTGTTAATTTTAATAATTACCACGAATTTTATACATTGTTTTCCTATTTGTTGCTAGCTTTCTTACATTTTAGGTTTATTTTTCGCGCTTGGAAACTAATTTTTAATAATTTTATCACTGCGATTTGTTTTTGTTTTTTTCTTTGTTTTTCATAATTTATTTTTTCGATTATTTTCCGCCAAAAATATTTATCGATTATTATTATTATTATTATTATTACTTGTTTCTCTCCATTATTTTATTATTGTACAATTGATTTAGTGATTCTATTTAATTTTACTTTAATAGAAACAGTCTTTTTCTTTCTCTGATTTCCGACAACTTTCTTCTGTTCTTTTTTTAATTTGTCACTCTCTTTTTTGATTTCCTTTTTTAAATACTGACCTTAAAACTTTTTAATTTTCCGGGAATTTTCGCTTTTCTATTAAAGTCTTAATTAACTAAAAGCAATTAGCAATTACAAATATTAAAGAATACAATGGACATACTAATTATTCTTAAGAAGAAAAAGTAAACTAAAAAAAAAAACACTTTGTACATCCAAACAATTAATAAATCATTATAAAAGTGCTAGAAAATCAGTCGCAAACTTATTCATTTATCGAATATGAACGAAATTTTTACTATACTTTTTTTTTTTTAATATAAAAATTAAGACTAATTATTTTCCGCAAAAAAAAATTAATTAAAAAAAACGAATCCTAAAAATTTTCAGTCTATATAAAATTTACAATAATTAAATATACAACAATTAAACATTTAAATTGTACTGGTATGTATGTAATTTCGAGTCCAAGTTTAGATAATAATTAGGTAATAATAATAGCACATGAAAAATGAGCAATTGAAAAAACAGTTCCCCTTTTGCCACCATTTTTTAAGTACTAAAAAACTTTGCAAACTTTTTCATTAATTGCACTACTAATTAATATTTTCTTTTAAGAGATCATTTCATTGTTATACGGAAGGAGAACTCAAGAATTAGTTAACTAAAAATTAAAATACTCAAACAACAAATAATAAGTGACACAAAAACTGTGTTAAAACACTTTGTGGCAGTTTCTGGCAGTGATCGTTAAAGGTATTATTAGTTAACTTATTTGTTCATTCCATTTTCAGATATCGTTTCGTCCTTCTGTTTCATGTAAATCCACACAATTTATAAATACGATTACCAAAAAAAAAAAATGGTAATTCCAATAGCTAGCTAATTGGCAGTGAAATTAGCTGGTTGCGCTTTTCGGGTACCGTCTACAAAGAGTTCATTCCCTTCTTTGAAACAATTGAAACCTAATCGCGTCTTACGTGTTACGTTATCCTACAGCCTAACAAGTACAGTAATAATTTATATGCACAATATTCTAAATGAAAATCGTAATTAATTAATAACTAGCGAACACACAATTAATAATCAGCCATGTGGTCGTCATTCTAATTACATACATACATTTTTTCGGACCAATTTACTATTTATCTTATAGTTTTTCATTTATAGCTAAGCATTTCTAAAACACCAGTTCTTCTTTGCGCTCCTTTTTCAGTTTTTGTTATTTTGTTTTGTTTTGATAAATTTCATATTATACAATTAGGTTTTTCGTTAATTAATAGTAATAGCAGTTGCTTCTTAGAGATCTGTTTCTTTTTCTAATTTCCATCATTAATTACAATACAAAGTTGAAATTTTTGTTACAAGTTTTTTGTTTTTAATAATTAAAACAATTTTCTTCGTGGAAAAGGCACAGGAGTAATTTTGAAGATAGTTAAAAAAATTGTTCAATTAAAAATAAAAACTTTACGATTTTAAATCTAGCAAAAGATTAAAAGAAAACAAGAAACAGATCGATTAAAAATTTACTTGCGCTTGAAACTTCTAGCTAAAGAGATCATTTAATAATATTTGCGTTTGTTGTAAATTTTCCACGTATTTTCTTTTTTGTTACGGAGGACCCTGTATTCGTTCCGCGCATTCGAAACGAAAGCTTTTTACAATTTTCATCAGCGCGCATTATACTTTGTAGTCTGTAGTCTGCACAGAACAAGTATAACACCCTCACTAATTTTTACATTCAGATTTTTAAAATTACATACTTACAACTCTTTACATTATTATTTACTCTTTACATCATAATAATAATAATAATTTCATTTATCACGTTTGCTGCTGCTTCTGCGATTGCTGCTGCTGCGGCTGCTGAAGCTTTAACGGCTTGCGTCTGTGCTTCCTACGAAAACTACTAGAGCAACTGGTACTGCTATTACTATTGGAAAAACAGCCTAAAGTATTCCCTGACCCTTTGTTGTGCATGTGCACCACGCGCGTCTTCTTATAGTCTCGCATCTCGATCCACTCGTCTTCGATTCTAAAACGAAAAGTCAGCAAAAAACCAACGAAATAGAACAAAGTGTGAAAAATTTTCCACGGAAGTGGAAAATTAAGACGAAAAAGGACGTCGTTCTTACATGTCAGCCGGGTGCCATTTCAGCAGCACCTTACAGGTGCCGTCCTCCTCGAACCTCTTCGCCATTATGCGACTGTGGACGGTCAGCGTCTGTCCGTCTAAATCGGCCGCCGGCTTGGCGGCTTCCGCGGTGCCGTTGGCGGCGGTAACCCGTTCGGACATCTTCAGCAGTTTATACTGGAGGCCTTCCATCATGCCCGAATCGATGAAGTCGAACATTCGCGCTGAAAAGGGGGTCATTTTTAATTTTTGCCATTAATAATTGCGGGGAATTTTCAATTTTGTGTTGGTTCTGGTTAAAATTTAACCTTTTTTAATTGAAATTAGAAGAAGACACTTACCTGACCACGGTTGTCTCCTAAATCTGATCTTCTTCCCGTTGCGTTTGTACAGTTTCACCGAAGGATTATCCACTGATTTCTTTGTACTGCCGTTTTGAGAACTGTCGGTGTTGAAGTGACCATTCACGTGCCGTTGTAAAGTTAGCTGGAATTATAACATTTTCAATTAGAAAAATTATTTTTGATTTAGTTAGAAACAAAGAAACTTAAAAGAAAAAATGAAATTTTGTATTTACTCAGACAATTTGTTTTAATTAGTTTCTTTATTGCATTTAAATTTAAAGTTTCTGCATAGGAAAATAAATTTTTAACGGATGAAAAGTAAAAAATACGAATCTGGAAGATTTAATCCTTGAATTTAATTAAATTACTGCTTTTCCTTTGCCAAAAGAAAAATCCAAAATGGCCGCCGTAGAAAAACCGTTACAATTTAAATTCCGCGATAAAACTTTTTTTTTGCATATATAAAGAAACCAATAAACTTTATAAAAAGCGATACTAAAAATTTGTTTTCTTCTAAATTTAAAATTATTTCTACACCTTTGATTGGAGAAAACCAAGAATCCCAAAAATTGATTATTTTTTACGAAAAAAATGCAAAAAAAAAAAACAAAAAGAAACCAAGAAAGAGAATAAAATCGAATTACCTGTGAATTGAACCGTTGACCGCATCCGTCCACGATGCATCGGAACGGCTTGGTACCGGCGTGCGCCAAGACGTGCCGTTCCAACCACGACCTGGAGCACGACTTACGCCCATGCACCTTGCACCCTTGCCACAAGCAAACGTACTGCTCTTGCGTCTCCTGAGATATCACATGTTTCACCTAAAACAACAAAACACCGAACAAAACCTTCAGCTAATCGCATTGGCCATTTGTTGTTACCTGTAGATGTTCTAATAAGGCACCGTTGGTCTCGAAATGTGCGCCACATTGATCCCACTGGCACATCGACGTGTCCGGATTCACACTGATCTTCTCCTTGGCGGGCGCGACGATCCGCTCCTTGGCAGGAAACCTGATGGTCTTCGGCTGCGACAAAATCGGCGACTTCAACAACGACGACGACTCCTTCTTCGCATCATCTTCATCCGTGGTCGCGATGCTAACAGACTCGTTCTCCACCAAAACTTCCAAATTACTGGAGACCGAGACACCGGAATCGGCTGGACTCAGTTCTTCGGGCAGTATCTGCCGAGTACTTTGCTGCTGCGGTTGCAAACTACATTGCTGCTGTTGCTGAAGAGTACTTGCATTGGCAACCACCGTACCATTCAAATGAATCGACTGCAGATTCTGATGCGCACCCGAGACCATTTCCATCTTAGGTACCATGGCAGTAGGCACAGCGCTGATCACATTCGGATGGTAATTGTTGAGCTTGACAATGGTGGCCGGCATCGGATGATGATGATGTTGATGATGATGATGCACGGCGCCTGTATTCAACTTGACGAAATTATTAATGGCGGTGATCTTCTGCAGAGGCTGGATGATGCAGGGCGACGGTCTCGTGACGATGGGAATCGAGCTAACATTGATTTTGTTGTCATTGATGGTGAACTGCGGCACGAAGATGTTATTGTCGCTGCTCTTGGTCGACGTCTTCGTAATGTACAGATTCGGTATGAGGGTGGTGGTGATGATGGGCGAGAAATTATTCAATGGCCCCACGTTGATTGACTTGGTGGGGGCCGGCAGTATTTTCCTAGGAACGCTCCGTGTCGCACTTTGGACCTTTTGCCTTTCGACCGCAGCGGCAGCCACCTTCTGCGTCCTAATCACCTTCTTGGCATCGACTAGACTGAACTTGCTGTTGGGATTACCATTGCTCTTCAGGAACTCCTTTTTGATTAGACTACTGCTGGGCTTGTACTGCGACTTGAAATACTCCGTGATTTTGCCCTGCTGCAATTTTGGCGCTTCCGCAGCCGCGGCCGCCACGGCCGACGAACACAACGCCACAGTCGTGATCATCTGCATCGCATGATGGGCATTGGCAATTGCCGGGACTGCGGCTGGAGTGGCAGCAGCCAAAACCGTCGAGGGTTTTGTCATTTTATTAGGACTAGGCTCGCTCGCGACTTGTGCGTTTCGCAGATTATTATTATTACTCGAGGGGGGCAGTTTTAGGCATTTCGTGGATTGCTGTTGTTGCGTCTCCTTGCGTTTCATGGATTGCCGTTGCAGCATGGATTGCTTATTGTTGCTATTACTGCTGCTGATATTGTTATTTAAATTATTATTATTATTACTATTATTGTTGTTGTTGTTGTTTCGGTTGACGGTGGTGCTCTTGTTACTGTTGATGTTGTTATTGTTATTGTTGTTGTTGTTGGACTTTTTCAGATCGTCCGAGGACCAAGGCCAAAGCGGATGGTGCACGCTATGATGTGTGGGCGGCATCTTCGCCGGTTGACTAGCCGAGTCCTCCGAGTGGCTAGACGCCGTGCTGAACGGTGATCCGGGGTCCGTTATGTCGCTAGACGCCGTCGAACTGCCGCTGCAATCGGTGCAACTCAATATTGCCACTCCACTGCAACGAGAAAAGCAAAGAAAAAAAAAACAATTATTATTATTTCTTGGATCTTTTGCTTTCATTAAGCATTTTAGCATATTAGCATTCAATGAATAATCATTTTATTTGTTCGCATTCTAACTTGTAAACTAACTGTAAATAATTATCAATTTAATCTTTGGGCTTTAATTTATGGTAATTGCGCTCGTTTGCATTTCAATATTGTAATTTCCGCTTTTTAAATTGCGCCTAAGATACACTATTTAATTGTTTTTTAAATTATATTGTTTGCAGCTCATTAAAGTCATTAAAGTTTAAAGCTTAACATAGTCTTTTTTTAAGGGATGAAAACTGTTTTTACTAAGAATAATAAAAGGGATTAAAGAATGTTTGAAAATTAGGTAAAAATTAGTTATCCCTTAGGGAATAATAGTTAGATTTATTTAAAATATAGTTTTTCATTGGGTTCCACAGAAAAATCCAAGATGGCCGCCATGGAAAAACCGTTAAATTCAAATTTTCGCGACGAAAAGTTGCTCTACTATTTCTTTTAATTTAATTTATCTATTTTTTATTTATTTTATTTTTTGATAATGAAACATCTTTAAAAACATCCAAAGAAAATTTAATAAAAAAATTAAATTCATAAGTGAATCAACAAATCCATTCTTTTCGCACTTCAAAAGAAATTTAAAAATGGCCGCTGTGGAAAAACCGTTATAATTTAAATTTTAAGCCGAAGAAAATAATGAATTTAAAATAAAAGTCAATTTCCTTAAATAATAATAATAAATTGCAAAAGAAAATTAAAAACAATTAAATAACTTTGAAACTAACAATAAATTCAAAAAAATATTATTTTTACAAATCACATTATCTTATTATCAATCAAAAAAAAAAAAAAAAAAAAACTAAAAAACAAATTAAACAGAAGGGCCCCCACACAAAGCCTAATTAATTCCCAACAATGTTCGCTAACAACTGTTTAGAAAAAGCCATCGAAAGAAGCCATTGAAGAGCAACCAAAGCGAGAGTATCTATTTTGAGAGCGAAGAAGAAAAAAATAAACAAGAGCACCGGGGAAAGCCAAATAAAAATAAGAACGCAACACAATAAAAATGAATTCGTCGGCGCTCAGCTCAACCCCGCAAATAGAGGGTGTGCACACGTGTTGTACTTCGGGTTCGGGGGGTTCTTTGCACCCCTTGCGCATGAAGCGCATTCATTTCGAAGGACATATGCGAGACGAAATCAAACAGAAAGAGACCCATTTTTATATCAGCAGCAATTTATACAACCACCACTCTTTTGATGATGGCAAAGGGTCAGGTCACATCATCAGCAGCCTCAGAGACAATTTAACAATTGCACATCGGATTCGGGACATTAATTAAGCGTGACAAATGTTATGTGTATGATGTCCGATAGATGTTTTATTAAAATGGTGTGCCAGCACTGCTAGCTAGCTTTCTCTGGTGTCCAGAACACTGACCACAGAGCCACAGCAGAAGAAGAGATGGAGGAGCTTTATAGAGGCTCGTTTTACGAGAGAGAATATTTGCTGCGGCGCGTTTCGGTGGACGCATTAAAAGTACACAATAAACGCCACGGGCACACGATTATTATTATTATTATTAATAACAACGAGTTTAAGTAGTTGTTTTTATGATGGTTGGCGCGATTTGTGGATCCCATTATGGGTGTAAAGCTTCTTGGAAAACCATTATAAATGGCTCTTATAAGTGAGTAACAGTGCACATAAACGTTTCCAGCAACAAATGATAATTTAAAGGTTGCTGTTGTTGCATTAAAAAAAAAATTCATTTTGCCTTAGAAATAATAAGGAATAATAAATAATAAAGAAAAAAGTACAGAGAAAACTTTTTTTTTTTTTTAGTTATAAAACTTTCACAAACTTTGCAGATTTTTTTTTTTCTTTTTCCTTATGCTACAAACTAGTGAAAACTAATAAAAACCAATAAGCAGTAAGCTGTAGTGAGAAGGCACAGGCAAAACAGGGGCATTTTTACAATTTTACAATTATACAAGTAAGTTTCCATAATTCCATTAGATATAAATAATGAAAGTTTATGAACCATAAAAACGGCCGCTGAGATTTTCCAGGAAGGTCAAAGGCTACGTGGAAAATAATTTGTATACAAAACTACCTGTTGATTATTAGTTACCTAGACTTACTACTTATACTTGGGCAAGGCGAGAATGTGTTGCCAATGAGCTTTTAATAAATTATTGTATACTCCGTACTGTACTGTAATAGCGTAATGCTGTAATGTAATCGATAGTTGAGAGATTTCTTTAGAATTTACACGTTTGCACATTTGATACGTGTGTAATTAGGTAGGTACTTACGAGTGTGTAGTACTACACGGATTATTATGACGCAATCAATGATCGTTGGTTTTCTGATTGATAGCCGGAAATCGTGGGCGGAAGTGAGTATACCAGAGTGTGTGCGTTCAGTACCCAACCTACTGTTGTGGGGTACCCCGAGTAGTCAATGAATGAATGAAGAATGAAGAAGTACTCTTCGTGCGCAAGTTGTTACCTTTGTTTTTCAAGTCTTTTTTACTTTGTTTCGGCGCTTGTTTGTAATAAGGAGATTCAAAATCAATAAGTTACACATCGAAAAATCAACAATAGATAAAAGTTATAAGAACGTCAAATAAAGGTGCTGCAATGTGAACAAACTGGAAATTTCAATGGGGTTTAAACTGTGTTCTTTAAATACTTTTTATATGCTTAGATATAATTTTTTACTTTTAACTTTTAAGTTTCATGATTTTTTTGTTTTGTTAAAAAAATAAGATTTTTGTGGAAATTCCTGAAAGAACTTAAAATAAATTGAATAATCAATGAACTTTTAAAGAAATAATTTAAATGGTTTTAAAATGAAATTACAAATATAATTATTATTTTTTAGAAAACAATGAAAATTGTCATTTTTTTTTAATTAAAAAATTAATTGAATAAATAACTAATTTTTTAATAAATTAAATTCAATACAGAACCTTAAGGTAAAAATTAAATAAAGAAACTCTTTAAAAAAACTAAAAATTGAATAATAAATTGAATTATTTTTTTAAGAAAATGAAATTGAAATTATTATTTAATTTATTATTAATTAATTACAATTAATTATTAAATTTATTTGAAAATTAAATTAGAAAGAAACTGAAAAACAATAAAATTTATTATAGAAATTTCTTAAGGACTTTAAAATAGAAAATTGAACAACAAAAATTTTTTTTTCAGCAAACCCAATGAAAATTATTAATTTTTTTAATTAAAAATAAAATAATAACGGAATTTAAAACAAATTAAATTCCTTAAAGAGCTTCAAAATAGAAATGAAATATAGGAATGCTTTAAAGAACTTTAAAATGAATTACAATAAATTATTTTTTTTTAAGAAAACTCAATGAAAATTATAATTTAATTAATTTTTCAAAGTAAAATAAAAATAAATTAGTAAAACTTTAATTTTTTTTATATAGAAATCTCTTAAAGAACTTGAATTGATTTTTTTTTTTTTTAGAAAACTCAATGAAAATTCAATTTATTTTTTATCTTATAGAAATATCTGTAAAAAAAACTTTAAAATTTCAATGATTTAACAAATATATTTAATTTCAAAAGCAAGCCCAATGACTTTTTATATTTTTAATAATAAAAAAATAAAAATTAAAAGTAAAAAAAAACGAACCGTTGACAGCAAACATAAAATATGCGACTAGTATGCAAATGGGATTTTAAACGCTCTTTTTTTTTTTTTTGAAATTAAGTAATCATTTATGCATATACAAATTAAAACAACATTATCAGCATTTACAAGAAAGAAAGAAAAAATTGCAAAAAAATGAATAAAAAATTTAATTTCACATTACAAAATCACAATTTATCTATACTATTCTTTTAATTGCAAAGATAAAAATAAATTCACCAATAACATAACGAATAACTAAGGAGGAGAAGAAGAAGAAGAAGAAGAAAAAAATGGAAATGACCTAAGATGACGTTAGTATAGTTACTCGTACTTATGTGAAAATTAATTACTTCTAATGATTAATCGCGAATCCGGGTGTGAGTAAGTTTCTCGGAACACGGCCGGACATCGCAAGCATCCCGCGGACCGCGAAGGATAGCGCTGCAGCCAAAAAGGAGCGATGAAGATGATGATGAAGAAGAAGAAGAAGAGATGCGGAATGCGAAAAATGAGCAAACCGGAAAATGCGGACCGACGGACGGCGGTGTTAAAGGGTTAAGAGTAATAAAGTGGAGGATGGATGATGTGCGTCGTTCGTCCCACGTGTGTACTGCTTCTTCTACAAGAAGAACTTCTTCGAGAAGAAGACGCAAAAGCCTCAAAATGCAACCAACAGCAACAGCAACAGCATGTAGTGTTACTTATATGTTGATGGTTGGCTAGTTGGTTGGATGGTTGGTTGGTGGTGGCCAAAGTCCAATTGACCTTGTGTTAGGTCCATTGACCTAAGAGTCGCGCACCTTCTTCTACGACCATAGGCATCGGATGGTTGGTACTTGGTTTGTGGTACCCATCCAATCCAATCCAATCCAATCCAATCCAATCCAATCCATTCCATTCCATACATACTACACAAACTACTACCATGACCTGAGCATCTATGCATGCGTCGTCGCCATCGTGGCTGGACACTGTGGTGCCCACCTGATGATGAAAACCACTTCTCTACCTGTTCGCACTACTCTCGCTTCTTTCTGCTTGCTCTCCTGTTTGATGCTGCTGCTGCTGCTGATGCAGCTTAGCTCTTCTCTCAATCGCGGCTTTTAACCACATCAGTGCATCGGCAACAGCATCAGCAACAGAAGAAGAACAATCGCGCACACACTCAAACACACAGAGGGAAGAGTCTCCGAAAATGTTGCGGCGCTCTTTTAATTATCATAATTTATTCCGAGAAGCAGGTTCCTATATACTTAATTGCACACGGCGATAGATTGATGTTCCCTTGCCAAAAGGAAATAAAGAATTTAGTTGAAATGAAGAAAATTGTTTTCTATTTTCTTCTTTAATGAAAATTTTCTGATTGTGAATTAAGGATGTTTTCTAAATTGTAAAAATGTAAAGTGCAAACAGTCAGGTGCATTTAGTTTTTTACAGTTCACGTCTTCGACAAAGGTAGAATTAATTGTTAAATTAAATTAAAGAACTAACTTTTTAATTGCATTTAAGTTCAGACTACAGAAAAAAAAACTGTTAATTATATTAATAAACAAAAAAAGTGATGTGCCTTTTATGCATTTATTACGTCTTTTAGTTCTTTTTTTTTTCTTTTTTTTTTGACTCTAATTTTACAAAATGTTCTTGGCAATTAAGTGTAATTTCTTTTGGGTCATTTTTTAAATTATCTTCTCTTATTAGAACAAATAGTTTTTTGGATTTTTGTTTTTCTAAATAAATGACAAGCAAAGAACGTTTTACTTTTAATTTTATTTTCTTAATTTATTTATTTCTGTTGCAATTATTTTTTTTTTTTACATTTATTAAGTGAAAAAAATTGGACAGAAAAATAATATTGAAAATTTTAAGTTTAGTTTTGAAATATTTCAACGAATAAAAAAAGTTTTGAAAAAAAAAAAACTGAGAATTACAAAGTTAATCAGTTGCTATAAAATGCTTTAAAATTTAACTAATTTTAAATTAATTCAATTAACATCATTTGATTTGTGATTACTGATTTGTAATAATTTTTCTTCATTTAATCACTTTAAAACTATTTAAAATAATTAAATTATTCAAATAAAAAAATCCTTTAGATTTTCCCTTTAAAGTTTACTAATAAATTAATAACAAAACTGAAAGATAACAGAATTTAAAACAATTAAAGTAAAATAAAAAGTCGATATTAATAAAAAATTAAATTAAACATCTACATAGTCAAAACAAAATTTAATTTGGGAAAATAAAAAATCAACTTTTTCGTAATTCATGAAGAAATGTTTAAAATCGTTAATTTATCATCAAGAAAAATTGATTTTCCCTATAAATTTTAAAGTTTGAAATTAAATAATAAAAAAAATTGTAATTAATAATTAACCAATTTAAAAAAATTGAAATACTTTTGTAAATCAATATTTAAAACAATTCATACTGCGCAAAATAATTAACCAAAAGGAACAAAGCTAACAACAAAGAAAAATTACCATTTTTTTTTTCAAAATAAAAAAACAACATTAAAATATTAAAAAATTACCATAACATGTCAGTTAATAACTTCTTTTACGTCACCTCTGATACATTTCAAAACTTCCAAGTCCAACAAAACAAAAAAATTAAAACATTCGCAACAAATTAAAAATTAAGAAAAAAAGTGTTACAACATGTGAAAATAACCATTTAAAAACCAAAAACCAAAAAAACAATGCACTTTTTAGAATAATAGGTACAACCAACAGCAAACTGGTAAACAAGCAGACTTCTTGCAGATCCGATGCAGGCGAACTCTTAGCTAGCGAAGAAATTCTTTGCGCAACAGTAGGTCCACTAACCTATTATACCGGTCGAGACTCGGAAAACAAAACAAAACAAAACAC
>JASKGO010005267.1:0-18204 GCA_030556065.1 Holobus sp. GC000080
ATTTGAGTTTTTTTTCGTCAAGTCACAGCCAACTGCCCCGTCCACACGGTTATGTGCATTTTCCTCGGTCTATCTCTCTCATCAGTGTGTCCATTCATTATAGGTCTATGTTTTTATTCTTTGTTATATAACCTTAAAAATGATGTGTCACATATTTGACATTACTATTTTTGACAGCTTCAATGACACACATGAATGACAAGCCGAACTGAGAATTTGACCTTTTTGGGTTGAAAACTTGAGAAAAAAATTACGCGGGAGGGAACTACATTTATTACGATGCTTTTTAAAGTATCATTATCTGTTTCCAGTTTCCACTACACTGTCATTTCATTCATAATTCATGTCAAATTTTATATTAGACAATTGAATGTTATCTGGTAACCAAAACATGTCTGTAACCATGGAGAGAGAGAGAGAGAGAGAGAGAGAGAGAGAGAGAGAGAGAGAAAGAGAGAGATATCATCATTTATGCAAATGATTTGAATTTTTGTTTCGTGACGTCAGTGTAGTCTAGCAATCAGTGCCAAGTTGCAATTAAATAAAGAAGCAGTGATTTCTACAAGTTTCTTACTTGTTTGTTGTTATTATAATTTTTATTATTCTAAAATAAACAAGTGGTTGCGATGATGGTTTCGATGACCTTCTTGTTCCTTGTTTGAACGAGCGCATTTATTGCCTTTCACCTCATCGCATAAAATTTACAATTATTGACTTCACTTTGTTTTATTAATTGTGTTTACGACTCGATTTATATAAAAAGACTAATTCTTCTTGCGCCAGTGTTCCCTTTTTATACTGATTCATCCGTTTTTTACTTTGTTGTAATTGTTAAATAATTTTACAGTTTGTAACAAAAGCTTGATAATGTATACGAATTAAAGAAATAAACAAAAGAATTGTTTTGTTTTTTATACTGGGCGTTCCTTCAAAATAAACAGATGGTTGTTTTGTTGCTAGGCGACTAAATTACAACAACAACAACAAAAAAACAAATAACAAAAAATTGTATTACATGCAAAACAAAAAATCAACAAAAGCAATTAATGAAGAAATTTGTCAATAGATATATTATTAAACTTAAGCATTCCTTTGTGTGTATGTTGTTTTTGTTTTTTTTTTACAAGGAAGTAATAGTTGTTGGTTGCTAGGCAACTGGTTATGCGTAAGCAATGGACCTGAAACAAAAGCAATAAGTTTCGTTGTCCCTGGCAACACTTAATAATTGTATTATCTCCTAGTAACAAAACAACAACAACAGAAAAACAAATGAAAACTTCGAAAAGAAAAAAAGAGAAACAAATGCAAGTGCGCGCGCATGCGCAGTGTGCGCAGTGCGAAAATAAAATCGTAGATCAGCTGTTTGTGTGTCAATAACACACAATATGGACGACGCAGTCGTTACAGTCATTACAGTGTTTTGCAGCCAGTGTAGTCTTCTCCTTGTTGTTTAGATCAAATTGCGACGACACGTTCGATTTGGTTGAGACGCAAATCATTGCAAAGCGATTGAATTTTCCACGTTATTCCAAGAGAATCAAGCTGATCGAATAGGCAACGCGACAAGTGTAGAAATTAGTGAAATAGTATAGAAAAATAGTGTAGTGTAGTGCGAAATTTCGTCGTCGTCGTCGTCGTCCTTTGTTGTTTGTTGTGTCTGTAAACATTCTCTTTGGACTCATGAACAGCACAAGCAACTCGTTAGAGGCCAGTAATTCGCGAACCTATTTCGTTAATTTCAACCAGGACTGCTCGTAAATTACACCACGCCATTTATTTATTTATTTCCATTTGATTGCTCTAACAATGAAAATGCATTTTCAGTTCATTGGCAGTCGGAAGCAAATCTGGCTACAGGCTCTATGCCCTAAATGAGGTCGACGCGCTGGAGAAGATTTACAGCAATGCGACGGAGGACACGCGACTCGTCGAGCGATTGTTCAGCAGTAGTTTGATGGCCATAGTGTCCTCATCGGCACCTCGCAAGCTCAAAGTGTGTCATTTCAAGAAGGGCACCGAAATATGCAACTACTCTTATTCCAACACAATTCTGGCTGTCAAGATTAACAGGTTTGCTTGTTTTTTCATACAGTTAGTAGTAATTAGTAATTTCTAATGTTAATTATAGTTGATTAATCTGATTGTGATGTTTGTTTTGATGATGTTGTTATGTTTGCAGGGTTCGATTAGTGGTTTGTCTGGAGGAGAGTCTGTACATACACAATATAAGGGACATGAAAGTGCTGCACACAATCAGGGAGACTCCACCAAACGAGCATGGCTTGTGTGCGCTCAGCATCAATAGTGAGAACTGTTTCCTGGCTTATCCCGGTTCTAATAGTATAGGGGAAGTGCAGATTTTTGATACTAATAATTTGGTAAGTTGCCAGTTTCTTTTAATTATTCAAAAGAAACATAAAAATCTCTTAAATTTAAAGTTCCTCTTTTCTATTTTTATATTGTGGTTAAACTAAAAAATCCGAACAAATGCTAATGTATCCTAACCTAACAATCTAAAAAAAACTAACCTAGTTTTACCAAACCTAACCTAACCTAGCATCAAGTTTTCCCCTTTTTTTTTTAAATTTTTGTTTTGTTTTTGAAATTATTAATTTATTTTAAATTAAATTGCAGCATGCTAAGATAATGATCCATGCGCACGACAGCCCTCTGGCCGCATTGGCATTTAGCCCTAGTGGCACCCGGATAGCCACCGCCTCCGAAAAGGGCACCGTGATCAGAGTGTTCTCGGTGACGGACGGCCTGCGTCTGCACGAGTTCCGTCGCGGCGTGAAGCGCTGCGTCGACATCAGCTGTCTGGCCTTCAGCACTTGCTCGCAGTACTTGGCGTGCAGCAGCAACACTGAAACCGTACATGTTTTCAAACTCGAAGAACAAAAAGATAGGTACATTATTTGTTTTTACTTAATTTTCATTGGTTTTTTCTAAAAAAAAAACAAAAAAAAAAAATGAAAGGAAAAGTGAAATTGGCACTTGTTTTGTTTGAATTAGTTGCTCTAGTCCGAGGAAGAGCACCGACGACAGCAGTTGGATGGGCTATCTGAGCACTTATTTGCCCACCCAGGTCACCGACGTTTTTAATCAAGGAAGAGCTTTTGCCACGGTCCACCTGCCTTTCTGTGGCGTTCGAAATGTTATTGCGGTCACCACGTAAGTTTTTCCTTTTTTTAGTTGATGGAGATTTTTTTTTAATCAAATATAACCTTTAAATGTCAAATCATGTCTTTTCTAAACTTCCAAATGTCAAATTTTGATTTTTATAACCTAAACTAATTGTTGTTTCAGGATCCAGCAACAGTTGCGGTTGCTAGTGGCAACCGAGGACGGCTTTCTCTACGTGTACAACGTGGAAACAAACGAAGGCGGCGACTTGACGTTGCTGAAGCAGCACCGATTGGACGGATTGTCGGAGGAAGCGGCGGCCATTGCTGGCAAGGACAAACCAGATGGCGCTCCCAGTACCAGATCGGAAGCTGTGCCTATCATCAATGAAGGTAACCACTTTTTTGTACACTAATTAATAAATCTCTTCCCGTTTCCTAGTGAAACTTAAAAAAAAAAACAACGATAAAAAGTTGTAGTCGATACAGAGTGCCATTTGTTGTATAATCATGAAAATGTTGTTGTTGTTGAATATTAACAATGAGTTTATATGGAGTCCTTGCAACAGCAAAAGACGGCCTTGTGGATCAATTGCGTACGCCTCTCAGTGCGTATCGAAATTGTTCTCACAGTATATATGGCCGGACATAATTTTTTGGTTTTTGTTTTAGTTCCTTATTTTAGCTAGAGAGAGAGAGAGAGAGAGGTTTCGGGGGGTGTTCTCGAAAAGAGTATAGGGACAGCCTGAATTGGTTGTGTGTGTTTAATCTGCACCCCAGATTATTTTTGTGTTTTTTCTCTGTTTTAATCGCAAGGCTCGGCATTACTAGGTAGCTACGCCGGCATCTTGAAAGGCCATCCAGTCGGTCAAATGTCAGGTACTGGTCAGTATTAAGTACATAATTAATTAATCACAAATTTCGAAAATCAGTTCTCAGAGTTTTTTTTTTGTTTTTTAATTTAATTTAAAATTTTTACTCTCTTTTTTTTTCTGGTTTAAAAGCGGGACCGTCATGTAGCCTAATCTATGGCTATGGTGATGGAAACGCAAAAGACAATCGAAAAAACGAAATCATTTTTATATGTCTGTCTCTTTCTCATAATGTTTTCCCATGTTTGCTCATTACTCATATTTTTTTTGGTGATTATATTGGATGTTGTAAGGATTCTTGAAGTTACACTGCCATTTTTGCAATTTTTATCAATTATGGCAAAAGTTTTCAATGATCTTTTGACATCCAGAATGTTAGTTACCTCTCATCATTGCCTCTCGCTTTAAACTTTTAAACTTTAAATATTTATTTATAGTATTTATAGGCACTTAGGGTATTCTTTGGCTTTCTTACTTTTCATTTTTCACGAGATTTATTATTTAAGCTTAAAACTTTACTTAAGACTTAATTTCATTTACATAATTAACAACATTAAAACAATAATACAGATTACACTTACCTTACATTTTTTTATTAACTTTACTTGGTTTTAATATGATTGCTATCAATGGTTTTTTACTTAAGATTTTCAAAATAAAAAAATCACTCGGACATTTTATTCATTATAAAATATACAATGTCAAGGTATAAAATTTCTATGAAATTACTAACAAATCTATTAACTTTTTTTACATTTAGTGTTTACTCTGAACAATTCCTCATACCGGGTGTCGCATTTTTCTGGTGACCACAGGCAATTACTAATTATGGAAAAATAAACTTTGTTTTTTTCCGGATCTCCATTATAATTTTTTGCAATTTAAAAAAAAACTTAATTGGTAATATTCAATGAGGAGTAACTTTTAACATGTCTTCGAAGTTGGTGCCATTTCTAGTTTTTATGTAATAACTAATAACCCTTTAAAAAACGCTAATTTTGAATTTCGCGCCCTTATCTAACTATTACACTTCATTGGTTTTTTGACAGCCTTTAATAGTAGACCAACCAAATATTGTGGATGCTGTTTATCATAGCTGTCTTATTAATTTTTAATAAAAAATATATATAATTTAAAATATACTATAAAATTCTTATGGTTAAATGATTGGTGCACATGGGGAACCATCCGATTTAGTTTTATCAACATCAAATTTAAATTAATAATCCAAATTTGGTTAAAAAATCAATTTGACAGCTATGTCAAACAGCATCCACAATATTTGTCTGGGCTGCCATTGACCGCTGTTGACTTATTAAAAATGAGGGCGGGAAATTCAAAATGTTTGTTTTTCAAATTGCCACTGCATAAAAACTAGCAATGTTACGAAATTAGAAAAAAATGGACAGCTGGAAAAAGCGACACCCGGTGCATTAATTACATTTCAAATAAAATCGAGAAAATTAACGAGCCCACAATGCAAATAAAACTTTTTTATCCGTCCGTTGCACTGTTTTAGTAAAAAAATATTTTACCACTTTTTTTGTACCATATTTATTAGATAAAAGCGAAAGATTGTCGATGAACAGTATCCGTGAACCGTGTCCCCCATATTAATCGTTACAAATTAGTCTGTTTGCTTTCGTAGAGTCGGAAAAGTTTCGCGAAATGTCCGATGCCGTCGAGTCGCCGCCGAAGGACGGCTTCCAGTTCAGCGACGACCACGAATATCCACCCCTCACGCAGAAATCGGACTGAGAGATGAAGAAGATTACGCAGAAGAAGAGGAAGAAGAAGAAGAGCCACCCCTGTTGTCGCCCGATAATTCATCAATACTTCAAGTCTAACCACAACAACAGCAGCAACAACGTAAGCACCGCCTCCGACACCTCCTTCGAACAAGGACAGCAACAACAGCAATCAGCAACGTTATTGGCTCGAATCGTAGCCGCCTGGTTTGTTGTCTACTGGATCCATCTAGCGGTGCGAATGGTTGAGGATTTTGTTTGCTATTTTCTGAACTACTCGATCGACTCTTAAATTTCATTTATCTAGCGGCTTTTCCTTTTTTTTTTTGAATTTGTTTGTTTGTTCTCTTCTAACGTCTGGTTTGATTTAATTTGTGTTGATTTTTGCGGCGAAGGATGGTGAGGGGAGTCTTGTATCTTATTGTAAATAGCCTCGTAAGTATTTTTGTTGTTTCTTTTTCGGCACAGTGAAGAATTGTTTCACTTATGCTAAACAAAATTAATGCACTCTATACAGGGTGTTTCTTAAATGAATTGTTTCAGAGTGTAACTTGTAAACGGATTTAGATAAGTTACGGTGTCACTGAAACACCCTGTATATTTAAAATAGTTTTAACTGCGGCGTCTCTCTGTTTGTCTTTTGTTTTTTTTTCATTTTCGAATTTATTCCTTGGGTTTCTGTGCTTTTCGAATCGCACACATGATATACAATAACAATAGTGAATATTGTAGTAATATTTAAGATTAGTTTAATTATTTTATTCTTGCAAAATGATATTGTTTAGTTAATGGTAATAGTTTAATTTTATTCAGCGATTGATTTAAAGGGTTCTTTTTATTTGTTTTTTTTTTATTTGTTTAATTTTGCCGTATTATCAGAAGCTGGTTTTATTGATGAAATAATAATAATAATAATAATTAATTTTTAATTTTCCAACTGGTATTGATTCATTAAATACGAAAAAAAATGTTAAAATAAAATTCGCTTAATTAGCTAACAATTTCAGAAAAATTAATAAATAAAATTTAAATTGAAATGACAAAAATTGAAAAAACAAAATGGTAAATTTATCGGTGATTTATGTTAAAAAAAATTGAAATTGAAATTGAAAATAAAATAAAAAGGGCATCTTAAGTTAGATAATAACATTTCTCTAAATTAATTATATTTTTGTAAATACAAGTGCAGAAATTTTTTTTGGTTCAGTTAGCATTTTCGAACCGCGGCCATTTTATTTTTATATTTAAAAACGTGTGGTGTCACCTAGAAACCATAATTAATTGATTAATTATTGTAAATTTTTGGGGCTCCCAATATTTTCTGTGGTTTGTTTTTTTCGAATTTAATTTAAGCCTTAAGTTTAATTGTTCTTTGGCGTTTTACAAATCAGAAACAAAAATGGAAAACCTTTGTAAATATCATCGATGAATCCTTAAGGGATTTGTTGTATATTATTTTTTCTCTCGAGTAGTTTAAAATTAATAATTATAAAGTGTTTAATCGCTTTACTTTTTTCTACAAGTAATGAAAAAGTCATTGTTTAATGTGTAGAACTAGGCTTTCCTTATATTAACATATTTTATTGAACAAAAAACGAACGCAAAAATAAAAAAACGAAATGGAAAAAAGTTTAAATTGGCGGTTTAATAACAAAAAAAAAAAAACTAAAATAAAATAAAGAAAACTGTTTGTTGATCAACAAATATATGTCATTTCAATAATACTTCTGTGTTTTTTTTATTCTACTGAAAGTTATACAGGGTGTCTTCGTTTTTTAATTCACCGGAATAAATGCTCTCTCTGTAATTGACAATTGTAATTAAAAAAGACGCCGTACTTTTTCAGAATGTTATTTGTTTGTACAGGGTGAACCTACTTTATTGTGCCAAGCCTAAAGTCATTATAACAAAAAAAATGTTTTCTTATCCTTTGTCTTCATTTGTTTTTTAATGAATAATTGCATTCCGAAACTATTTATTTAATTTAATTTAAAAAAATATATTTAGAAACGAAAATTGTTGGTAGCATAAAAACAGAACGACATCTGTTAACAATTTTGGGTACCAACAATCCGGAGCAAAAACAGTTAGTGCCATTGCTGTAAGATGGCTCTGCCTACCTTATCCTTCAGTCATTTTTTTCAACCCTTTCATCCTTTGATTCATTAGCATTAAATTACATTGCCTTTTCGATCGTTGGTTCAATTGGTGTTATAACATGTAACAATACGCTAACATTCCATTGCCCATTGCCCGTCCAGCCAAAACGAAGGTTGGCAATCCTTACCTTACGAAGACACACGACCTTTGAAGCTAACCCTACTGTTTGACAGTTGTCAGCGTAGTCAGTAACGGTTCTCGATTGTCGAGATGCAGATTACAAATGATTAATTTAATCAAGTTACCCCGTTTGTGACAACTGCTAAGTGATAATGATTAAGTGCAGTGATGTGGCGGAATGATGGAAAAAGGCAATGGGGAAGGAAGTGGACACTGTTGTTGTTGCTGTTGTTGGAACTGCTAATGGTAAGTTTTCAATCTTGATTACTTGCATGGAAATGGGGTTGTATTGTACTCGGACCAATAAGTGAAAATTCGGATTTATTTTCATCAATCACAATTTTAATATACAGGGTCTTCCATTTTGAGTTGCATTTCATGGCTATCTTTGTTATAACAAAAAATAATGTTTTCTTATCCTTTGTCTTCATTTGTTTCTTTAATGAATAATTTAATTCCGAAATTATTTATTTAATTTAATTAAAAAAATAAAATAAAATAAAAACAAAAATTGTTTGTAGCATAAAAACAGAACGACATCTGTTAACTATTCAGGGTACCTGCAGTCCAGAGCAAAAACAGTTTGCGCCATTGCTGTAAGATGGCTCTGCCTACCTTATCCTTCAGTAATTTTTTTCAACCATTTCATCCTTTGATTCTTTAGCATTAAATTTTAATGACTATTTGATCGTTGGTTCAATTTGTGGTGTAACAATACGCTAACAAATAAAACAAACATTCCTCATGAGCGACAAAAAAAGGCATTCTCCATTGCCCATTGCCCGTCCAGCCAAAACGAAGGTTGGCAATCCTTACCTTACGAAGACACACGACCTTTGAAGCTAACCCTACTGTTTGACAGTAGTCAACGTGGTCAGTAACGGTTCCCGATTGTCGAGATGCAGATTACAAGTGTTAATTAAATCAAGTTACCCCGTTTGTGGCAACTGCTAAGTGATAATGATTAAGTGCAGTGATGTGGCGGAATGATGGAAAAAGGCAATGGGGAAGGAAGAACGGACACTGTTGTTGTTGTTGTTGGAACTGCTAATGGTAAGTTTTCAATCATAGTTAAATTGCATGGAAATGGGGTTGTACGTTGTACTGTAATCGTACCATAAGTGAAAATTCGGATTTATTTTCAATTTTCATCAATCACAATTTTAATATACAGGGTTTTCCATTTTGAGTTGCATTTCATGGCTATCTTTGTTAACAATGTTTATGGCTATGGCGGATGGCGATAGAGATTCAGTTGAATGGGCAATGCTTTGCCAGTTTGTAAGAACTGCGATATGTCTCAAGGAAAATTGTCGATTTCTTTCGTAATTTATTTCCATAGTTTACTAGAGTTTTAAGAAATCAATTAACAAAATGTTTTTTTTTATGGAAACCATTGTTGGTTATGTTCTTATTTTAGTTTTTTTCTCTCTCTCAAAAGTCAAGTAAACTGCGCAAATTGTAGTAATTTAATTAAATTCTAAACAGTTTTTACCTTTTTCCTATATTAAATGGCTTTAATTAATTAAATTAATTAATTAATTTAATCGAAAAGTTCAGTTTTCTTAGGATAATTAGGGAACCAGGATATATGTTCCATTTTTGCAAACAGGATTATGTTGAGCATGTATTGCTGCAAATTTAACCGAATCCTTATCCCAATTCTTAACAAAGATAGCCCTGAAAAGCAACTCAAAGTGAGACACCCTGTATAACCTTTCATTGAATTTTTTTCAGTTAAGTACTGTTTAAAAACTGGACTTAATTAAAAAAATAATAATTTAAAAATTGGGATGAGTTTATTATTTAATAATTTCAATTAAATCCGTATTAATTTACCAATACAGATTGATGAGATTAATTAGTCGCTAATTAAATCATTCCAATTCAATTTAATGCCATTTTTATAGATTTTTGTTTGCTGATGAACAATATTTTAAAATATCTATTATTTTTTAGTAATTAAAACATTGAAATAAATTTCTGTTTAATTCTAAATGAAGAAGAAAAATTAAAAATTAATCTAAATTTTTGGAAATTACTGTTATTGTTAGATACAATTTGGTATAATTATAGCTGTAGTCTACTTACTCAATGCTTTCTTTTATTAAAACTATTACTATTCAATTAAATTCTACTATTCTTAATCTTATAATTCTTTTTATCGATCCTCATGGTTCTTGATTATTTAGATATTCAAAGCATTTCACAAGAACTTCCAAAAGTTTAATTTGTTTTGTCAAATCTACCGGTTTTCCTTCTGAAGTTGAATCATTTTATGTAATACTTCAAACATAATGTTTTGGCTAGAAACAGTAGCGACAGTTATTAAGTTATCTGCAAATCATAATTTAAATTACATTTTTCTGAAATTTTGTATACTAGTCAGATTATGATGAGCGTTACATAGTTTCTACCCACACCTTTAATTCAGTTTTTTTTTTGTAATTGCGTAGATTACGAAGCAAAATGTTTTCTTATAATTTTTTTAACATATTTAAATAGTAAATCCTAGAGATATGCCATTGGTTGCAAGCACAACAACTGCATCCACAATCTAAAATATATAATTTTTTTAAATAAATTAATGTAAAATGAAATGCCAATATTGGGTATTACCGATAAAATAAGAGCTGGCGAATACGGTTCACCAAAAATAGTGAAAAGATCGTCCTGATAACTAATGGCATAGTTAATTGCCAACGTGATGAGTTTCAAATTCGTATCGGAGTTGTTCAAGTTGATGAAAATTCTACTGGCCGAATTGGTAACTTGCAATATCTTGAAAATACTAAATTACCGATGATCTTTCAATGGGACATTTCCTAACATACCACATCTTTAATATACATGAAAATCGCTGAAGCCACTAACATGACCATCGCAGCAAAAATAATCAAATAGCAAAAGATTTGGTCGGTGATGTCCAAATTGGATTTGCCTGTCATTATCATTGGAATCAGAAACAGAAAATCAAAAGCTCCTTCCAAATACATTGATAGATAGGTCCAGGTCCAAGGATATATATAATTAATGATTTTTAACACTTCACTGCAGACATTATACACATTTCGTGTCAATCTAAAAAATAGTTAATTACAAAAATACAAGATGATTAATGAAACTCTACTCTAGCAGATGATGATTGCAAAGAGATTCGCAGAAAATTTTCCCAACGATATCCACATTGTTCGTCATCTTCAAACAAATCTGACAGTTGCTGAAATCTACCTCAGGATCTCTGAGACACTTTACGCGTGCCTCCAAAAGGTCTCGCAGCACAATCAGTCGATCTACAGCAATTGCCAGAGAATACGATATGATTGACCAGAGAGGAAAGTAAAACCAACCGATCCATGGTTTCACAGAGAGAATATTTCTGGTAGTGGGTGCAACGTAAAAATAAGCAGACAAAGTGGTCGCCCCAAAAAAGAATACCACCAACATGACCGGCAGAAACAGTCGAAATTTATGCAGGTGATTGCGTTCTTCCAACTTGATGTTTAAATTCTCAAATAAGTCGTCCATTTTCTGCAAATTGCTAAATAACACTGTATGCCATGGCCGGTGAAAGAACGAATCGGTGGAGCTTTCCAATATTAGGAAGAATGATATTCCGTATTCCAGCAGGAACATAAGATGTTCCTTCTTGAGCATTTCTCTTTGAAACAGGTAATCGGGTCGTGATAGATAGACTAGAGCGCAAAATAGGATTAGTTTTATGCAGTAGCGTAGATTAGCTGTATGACCGTTGTCACTTTTCCATATGTTCAATTGCGGATCCCATACTAGATAGAAAGTTTGCGTGTAAATGGCAACTTTAATTGTTGGTAAGAGTAGGTCTTGCGAGCGCCACATTTCTAATGTGAAAGGTCAGTTCTTGGAGTAGTACTTACAGTGGAGAAGATATGGAAATCATTGGAACTCTTATGAATAAATCATTGGCAAGGTGCATTATGGTTTTTATATAAGATTATTATTAATGTAATGTAATATTATTTATTCAGATTAATGTTTTTAAATTACAAATATCGAACTGATAGATAAAGATCTTAGTTATGGAAATCAATAGAAGCTATTTTGGGATTTTGATCGATTTGTCTGGTATGATGGTGTTTGATCATTATCTTTGTGTTTAAATTTTGATCAAATTGTCTATCCAAAAATAGTTCTAATGAGAAATTCTCAGGGCAAAATTTGTCTAGCCTTATTTATTACTGTCCTTTGTTTCATTGGAACAGCAAAACAATTACTTTTGGTATGGGATTAGAATCTTAAAATGTCATAACTCCTCCATTTTTCAGTGTTTTTCCAGTGTTGTGAATGTTAAAACAATTCTTAAAATAAAATTTATTTCGAATTTAATATTTAAATGAAGATTTTGATTTAAATATTTGCTACAAAAATGTTATTAAGACACGCTATGATCTAAGATAGAGATACATTATAATATATTAAGATATTGAAGAGAACGAAAAGCATCTAGAGATAAAAAATAAGAAAAAATTGATTTTTTTATGATACAGTTCTAGAAGGGGTGCCCTTTTTTTCCAAAAAAACAGTTGTGACATCTAAGTTAACTAAAAAAATAATGACTTTTAGAGTTCCTGATAGCTTTTTTTTAATAGTTTTGCAAAAATAAAATATCGAAAGTTTACTATGATGCAGATGCATCAATAAAATTGTTTGAAATTCTTCGTTGAAATATTTTTTACTTCTAAGTAAGTTAGAAATTTGAAATTTATTTCAAAAGTGAACGATTCTTTACCTTGCACATGATGGGTCACTTAAATTACCATATAAAAAAGGTATTTCAGTTAATATGATCTTGAAAAACTCCGTTGGAACATAAAAACTATCATTTCATAGTGAAGAAGATTGTTTATAACACAGTAGAAGTTATTTGTCCTTATTTTGAAACATTCCGCTTGTCTTCTTAGTTTGTCTTCTTGTCACCACTTGTCTTTACCACTTCTTTGCTTCTGTTTCTTACCAATGGTTTATATCATAAATTCGATTTCATTATCTTGATGTCAACTTATTATTGCTTCGAAGATTTGGTTTTTAGAAGTTCTGAGAAACATTGTTAATTAGCTTCAAAAAATAAAAAAATAATTTTAATTTCTTTTGAAAACGTTTCAGTTTTCATTGAAGATAACCAACTTTAGGAAAATCCCGAGATTACCTTGCAATTTTTTTTCTTGCAGTCATCGTTTCTATTTTTTTTTCCTAAACTTGAAGCGAATTAATTCTTCTATAAGTTAATACTTCTAAGTATTCAATTTCTAAGTAGATTTTGGAGTCGTTGATATCAAAAAGTGAACTAATAGACATCACCCTTATTTTTCATCCGTCACTACTAATAAATATCTTCTGTATTGATCTCAATTCCATCTTTAAACATCTCTTCATCTAACATTTTTAACATTTTAATTTTCGCGATAAGGATTAACAATAGATGATTTTTTTTTTTTTGACTTCTATGTTAAATGTTGATGGCTTAACAATTGAGCGAAGACCAGTCGAAAATCAACCCTATACTGATAGAAAGATCTGAACTCCATCTGCAACATCTGAAAAGCTAACATCACCTTAACAAAAGATAAGCCCTGAAAGATTTCCAAGAGAAAAATAAAAATAATTACAATCTACATAAATCAAACACAGTTATCGATAATTTTAGTTTAATAATTTATATTTACTTCCGTATTTGCATGAAGCTTTATTCATCAATATTAAGGTTCAACATCTTCCAAAACTATCTCTAATTATAATATTTTTTTTTGTTTGTTTATCGATAGGTACTTATTTTATGAATTTGGATATCAAATCAAATATCTATATATAATAATAATATATCGTAGATGTATGTCATGAAGTCATGATGTGTGATGAAAGATGGTGGGGATTTATTATACATAACGTTGCTTCTTCGGATCGGATGATCAGAGATCAGAGATTGTGTTTTGATGACATAAATGTTACCTCTTTATTTTTTTTTTTTTCACTTAACTTTTTAAATTTATTTGATTTTCCTACAATTGTTACATATCTTTTTTTATTTTTGTGTTTCATATATGTATAGCCTAGAAGAGTCAATTAGATTGTATTCCGCCAATATTTCTTGCGTTTTTCATTTGTTATTATTCTATTAGCGGCTGCGGTTGCGGCGGTAGATTTTTTTACAACACCTCGTACGTTTCCACTTTCTTTTTTCTTTTTTTTTTCTCTATAGTATAATACACGATTTGCCATTATTATAACAAAATTTCTTGCTTATCTACTTGAAGGTTTCATTTGTTGTCTCGTTATTTGTTTTAGATTTTTCTTTTTCTTCTATTAATAATAAATAGTATAATAATTATATTGTATTATTTTACCCTGTTTTTTGTATTGTTTGTTGTCTGTTCGCTTAAGATTAATCGAGAAAAACAAAAAAACAAAAAACAAAAAAAACAAAAAACGGAAAAAAGGGAGGGGGAAATCAATGTACGAGGTGTGATTTCTTTTCTATTTTCATTTTTAGTTTTCTATAATATATAATCATCAGTATTAATTTATAATTTACATAATAAAAATAATAAATGAAAAAGCAATTGTACCATTTTTATTTCATTCATGTGTTCTGTTTCTTTTTACTTCATTCTTTATTCGATAATTCATATTTTTTTCATTAATTAATTAATGAATTAATTAATTATAAGTGATAAAAAACCGCTAGAAATTGTTTACCTAACATTTAATTTTTTTGTTGTTCTCTTTACACGAAACTGCTTTTTGTTTTAATTTATCTACACTTAGTTTATACGATCGTTTTTTCATTTTCCTTTTTATATATATATAACAAAACAGTTTTTCTTTTTTTTTTACGTATAATAATATAATATTTATATAATTAATTTTGTAATATTTACTTTTTAATGTATTTTAAGAATAATGCCAGGGTTACGTTCCTCTCAATTTTTATCATCCAAAAGAAAAATCGCGCAGCGCTTCAGCGATTTCAGCGATTTCTTTTTGTCGATATTTTTTTTTTGTGTGTGGTTTTTGCCTTAAGAAATACAAATTATTTACAAACTTTTTACATCGATTAATTTTTTAATCTTTCATTTACTTGTTTTTTTTTTTGTTGCGCCAAATTTAATTGAATTTTTTTTCATAATGCCGAAAATTGTGTAATGCCCATTAATTGGTTTTATTATTGCACTTTTGCCTGCCCTTTTGCACAAAATTAACATAAAACAAATATAATACGAAAACCAAGATTATTATTGTCTTATTTAAATAATTACTTAATTAGTTTAATTTCTTTTAATTAAAACAAAAAATAAATAAGTGGAAAGAAAAAAATAAAAAAATAATTAAAAATGCACAAAAGAAATGAATTAAAAAGGAACTTTAATAATAAAATTGTTCTATAACATAATAATAATAATAAAAATAAGTAAATAAATAATAGTAAAATATCATCTTACAAATAATAATAATAAAAATAATAGTGATCTGTTCACAATGTTCACTTATTTTTTTATTAATACAGGGTGTTCCAATGGATTTTGCAAAGTAAAAAAATGTTGCGGATAAAATTATTTAATGTTCCTTTTCTTTTGGAAATTCAAGTTTTTTATTGCAAATTTGCTAAGTTTTTTTAATTTGCAAAATTCTTCAGGACACTCTCCGCGCGCACACTAATTTTCTATTGGTTTATTTAACTAATAATACTATCTCAGGAGGAATGTCTCTTTGTCTTACTTTTCTTTCTTTACCAGCTATTGTTTCTGTTGTTTTAATAAAAAACAAAAACAAACAAACAAGTAATTAATTAATTAATAACCAGCACCGTTAACTTATTTTTAGTTCTATTTAAAATGTAAAATTGCAAAAATTTAAAATGCAAGTTGCTATTACAAACAATTGAGGATTGGTGTTTTGTTTTTAATGATTTTTGGTATATTTTTTTAATTATTCATTAATTTCTGTTTTAATTATTAAAATTAATTAATTAATTAATAAAATAGAATTAATAAACTAATTAATTAATTTATTAATTAAACTAATTAATTAATTAGTTTCAATTGTTGTCAATAAATATACCAAAAAAAAAAAAAAAAAAAAAAGAAAACCAAAAACATATTTTACATAAAATTATTAAATTATAGCTTATGGAATGTGCATAAAAAGGAACTTTTAAGGAATAAATAATAACCTATAAATACATTATCAATTAATTAATTCATTAATTAAATAATTAATTAGTAAATCGATAAACAATAAAAAAATTATACAATTCGAAGAACAGTGGTAACATTTAAAAAATCTCACTTGTGTTGCCTGTACACTTTTGCGCACTTTTTTCCATCTCTATTTCTATTTCCGTTTTATCACGTAAATTTAATTGAACAAACAGAAAAAAAAAACAAAACAAAACAAAAACTAATAAAACACCGAAAAAGGCAATTAATATAAGCTTTGTAAAAAGTACTGTTGTTGTGCAACTATTATCACAATCTCTCCAATAATAATAATACAATTAAATACAATAATAATCAATATACTAATTTTGTAATTAGAAATCGATCAATCACTTAAATTTACATATAATATTTTCATAATGATCGTTTCTGTTCTTTTTCTTCTTTTACTTTATATATTACACCGTCGCTATATTCATAGATTTATTATATATTTATATAATATATGTGTAGATTTTATTATATTACATTTATTAATTGAGTTATTCCGTAATTAATCATTAATTAAAACTTATAACGACGAAATCGCAATTATATTTTTTTAATCTTGTCGGTTTTTTCTTTATTAATAATAATAATATTTTTAAAAGAGAAGTAAACTAAAAGGTATCGATATAAAGGAAATTAAACAGTCTTTTTTTTTTGTTCTGTAATTTGTTTATATCAGTTTTAAATTTAACAATTTAATAGAAAAAACATTTTTTTTTATTAACAAAAAAACTTTCTATTGATCAATTTTGTTTGGATTTGTTTTTACTGAGTATACCCTGCTTGCTTCTTTATTGTTTTTCTTTTTGTTTTTGTTTTTTACCTTTGTTTTTATTCGCGCAAAATTAACTATTATGATTTTTCTTTTATTTATTTAAACTCTGCAAATTGTTCAATAACAACATTACCTATGTATTTATTATGGTGAATATGGTGTAACTTAAGATTGTCCTATCGTAAACGCCAATTTCGCTCTTTTTTTTCTGTTTTCTTGTTTCATTGGTTTCTAAGAATTTTTAAAAATTATTATGTATACAGGGTTATTTGATTGAAAAATATGTTATGCAATCAAAATTAATTAGATTTTTTTTTAATTTTAATTTCCATGAAGTATTTAAACCTTGTGAGAGATGTGAAGGCGCCGGGCAATTAGATGAGAGACTTGTGGTTTGCTCCTTTCATTTCCTAAGTTACCAAAGAATTTTTATAAAAAAAATTCACATTTATACAAGACATTCTTTCGGATTGATTGGTATATATTAATATTTTTAATCACTTCCGGTTTGACCGGAAACGGACCAAACTTTTGATTTTTTAAAGGAAATTCATTATGCGTTTAGTGTTGAAAAAGATTACTTTCCTTTCAGCTGTAGTAAAAAAAATTTTTGTGTCATTTTGTATAGTCACAAAAACAAAGCAACTTATTTTTCTTCCAATTTCAATTGTCAAATCTCATCATTTTTTTATGATTATAATTTTGGTTTCTTCATTAAAAAGTATAAATTTTTTTAACTTTTAAAAGTTTGCGAAAGAACGGTGTTTTTCCAAGTGAAAATACTTTTTAAATATTAAATGTTTGAGTCATTTCCGGGTAAACCGGAAGTGGTCCTATTTTTTATCTTGTGTATCATGTAAATGTGATTATTCTATATATAAATAATAATAATTTCAGCAATTTTACCAATTGTTACATCATTTAAAACAATAAAAACAAAACTATCATTGATTAAAAGATTCAATGGTTATTTTTCATAATTTCCATTCAAACACCCTGTATATTAACAATTTGTAAATTTTTCTTTTGTCTTTTTTTTGTTAATATGTATTCAGTGGTTTGTTTTCATTATAGTTTAGCTTGTCCTGTTTTACCAAAAAGACACGTATACAGTTTATTTATTCATTATTATTATTATATTTCTATAATAATTAATTAATTAATTAA